>PVJX010027103.1:0-25174 GCA_004027295.1 Dolichotis patagonum | reverse complement strand
GGTCGCACTATGTAGTTCAGTCTGGGCAAGGAACTCATAGCAATCCTCCAGCCTCAGCCTTCCAAATGCTGGAATTACAGGTATGTGCCACCATGCCTGACTCAAAACCCACTCTTAAGAAATCATTTTCTTAGCCAGGTGTGGTGGCACACTCCTGTAATCCCAGCACTCGGGAAGCTGAGGCAGGAAGATCGTTGCAAGTTCGAGACCAGCCTGGGTTACAAAGTGAGCTCAAGGCCAGCCTGAACTGTATAGTGAGACCCTTTCTAAAAAAGACAAAAAAAATCATTTTCCTGAGACCTTTCTAGTTGTCAAAGCAAAACAGATTCACCAAAATAGAATTATAAAAAGCAATTAAAGTTACCTATAATTCCCAAATCTAGAGATCATTGTTTATACTTTAATGTATCTATACACATTAGCTCATGTTATCTATAATATATATGTATGTATTATATGATGTATTCTTTTATAAATTCCTCACTTGTCGAAGTTCTGGTTCTAATCTGGACTCTCCAATGTGGTGGGCTCTGTACTCAGCACGTGAGAAGCTACAGGGTTAGGGAGGGCTTTTAGGGGTAGAAGATTCACTTATCCAAAATAAATTGGGTCATATTTCTTTACAACATTCGATTTTTTTACTTAACAGTAAGGCATCAGAGTATTCACATATTCTTATTCAAGAATGTGGTTTTAAATGGCTGTGTAACATTCTGCCATGTTAATATTTCACAATAAACTTAATTAGTTCTATCTTACTGCCCATTTTGATTCTTTCAAAATTTTCATTCTCTCTCTCGACCTTCTATCAGCGTGAAGTTTCCTGTACCACGGCCAAGGGTAAATTTTATTTTAAAATATCTTAGCCAGCCGGGGACATACATAACTCAGTGGCATAAGCACTTACCCAGCAAGCGCAAGGTCCTGAATTTGATCCTCAGTACCAAAAACAAAAACAAAGCTTAGCCAGTTCGAAGAGTATTTATTTTAATTTGCATTTCTTTATTTACCTGGAAAACTGGACTCCTTTCCATGACTTAGCTGTTAATGCCTTTATTCCAGTTTACTCACGGACTGTTCATCTTATCTTGATAGCAAGGGTGCTAGCCTAACCCTTTGTCATACTTAAAATAGTATTTTCTTTTGTTTTAACATGTCTTTTTTTGGATACATGTCTTTAAATTTATGTCTTGTGGCATTTTAATGTTCAGACATGTTAAATCTTCACATATTGAAAAATTTTTCCATTTCCACTTTTCCTTTATTCTTACATCTTCTTTAAGCTATGCAGCTATCTATATTTGATTCCATATATTTATAACTTTTTTAAACTTCTTTTAAAATTTATTTTGGTATTGTGAGGTAATTAACCTAGCATTTTATTATCTTGACGTCATTTTTCAATGTTCCATTCATTCCCCTATTGCTCTGAAAAGAACATCTTTATCAAATACCACACACACACACACACATGCACTCACACACAGTATATGTGTGTATACACTGAGTTTTGTCCTTTGAACTGTTGGTCTATTCTTATACCCACCTACCACTGACTCTATAATACATTTTAATAAATGCAGGGCAAGTTATCACTCACTGTTCATCATCTTTTATTAATCTTAATGCCCTTTATTTTTAGTTTTAAAAGTTGTAATTGACACATAATTGTACATACATATGGGGTACATTTCGTTATACGGTAGGTAGGGATTATATCAGGGAAACTGAAATATCCATCACCTTGTATGTCATTTCTTTGTGTTGGGAGAGTCAAAATACTAACTACTGTAATGGGAATGCTAGATCATATGGAAGTTCTACATATAGATTTTTGAGAACCATCTACATTGTTTTCCATAACAGCTGTACTAATGTATATTTTCAGCAATAGTGTATGAGTTTTCCTTTCTTCACACCCTCACCAGTATTTATTTCTTGTCTTTTTTTGTAACAGTCACTCTGGCTGAGGTGAGAGTATTTCATTGTAGATTTGTCTTTATCTTTTTCTAAACTTTTTTAGTACTCATCATCTGTGCATTTTTGCAGTAAAAGCTTTAAAATCTAATTCTGTATCCGAGTCCCAGATGTGATTCCTTTTATTGGATTCTGTGAGGCTTAGCCTGTAACTTCACAATTCATTCTTTTGCTTAAACCTAGTTTTGAGTAGATTTCTGTTCCCTAAAGTTTTATCTCAGCCCTAGTCTCTCCACTTCTTCCTTCCGTAATCTTATGACATTTATCAACTTTAGGAAAAAGATTCATTATTGTCACTAGGAAGCTACCATTTATTTATTCCTTAATATGTACTTGTTGGCAGTATCTCAATTCTCTTTAAAACCCTACAAAGGAGAAAGTATGGGGGTTTTTTGGTTTTGTTTTGTTTTTCATTTTGTTTTTTGTTTGGTACCAGGGATCAAAATCATGACCTCATGCTCGCACCGCTGAACTAAATCCCCAGCCCCTCATCGCATTTTTATGAGACAGGGTCTCCCTATGTATTTCTGGCTGGCTTTGAACTCACTATGTAGCCCAGGCTGGTCTCAAACTCATGGTGATCCTCCTGTCTCAGTTTCCTGAGTGCTGTGATTACAGGCATGTGCCACCATACCTGGCCTGTCATCTCATTTCAGAGATGAGGAAAACTAGTTTTAGAGATTAAATAACTTGCCCAGTGTCACACAGCTGCTATGTGGTTTAACAGTCGGGGTTCAAGTTCTGTTCTGACATACCTGTCCAACTATATTATATATAGCACTTTAAAAAGGGAAAGTGAAATTGAATATTCTACCTACTTTAAAATGGAAAATTATAACAGCCACAGACACAGATTTGGTTTTGGAATTGAAAATGACTGTATGCTATACTAAAGGAAAGGTATGCCTGTAATCCTAGCACTTGGAGGCTGAGGCAGGAGGACTTCCATGAGTTCAAGGCCAGCTCAGGCTACGTAGTTAAAGGTCAGCCTGGACTACAGAGGAAGACCCTGTCTCAAAAAAATAAAAAATAATAAATGAAGGTATAATGACAGAGTGCTTAAAGGTGCTGACGTGGGCTGTTTAGATGATATACGATTAGATGGTAACTAATGATTAATGGTAGATGATATAACACATGTATAGCTCTCGCCATTGTGTCTGACACATATCAATTCCAGAATGCATCTTTTTTACATATTTCAACATATCTGAAATCAGTAGGCTTCTCTTGACCACATTTAGTTGGCAGTATTTATCTTACAAGTGGTGGCATCTTAGGTTTCACACAATAAAGCATAGAGTGCTTAATAATTGTTTAGCTATTACACAGTATGACCATTCATTCATTCCTTCATTCAACAAATATTTATTCTGCTAGGTATTGTTCTAGGGACTGGGACAGAGAAGCAAATGCAGCAGCAACTCCTGCTCTCATGCAGTTGACCTTCTTGTAGAAGACACAGAGTACACAAAGCATGAATTAACAAGAAAGAATATAGCATGTATAATGGTAACAAGTGATATGATGCAAGGGGAATGCAAAGTGGTAGGAATGCTATATTTTTATTTTATTGGCATACTGTAGATATACACAATGATCACATTCATCATAGAGAATTTGTATCTGTATATGATGTATCTTCATTCCTTTTTTTACCAGCTCACTCACCTCCCTTCAACCCCTTTCCCCTTCTTTATTTACAAAAGGTTCATCTCCATTTCCCTTACATTCTTTTATTCCCCTTCCTTTCCCTCTCCCTCTTCCCTTGTTCCCCTCCCAATGGAATATTTTCTTCCCATTTCCCCATATCTATTATCTATTTAGGATTGCTATTTTAAACAGGATGGTAAGGGGATGTCCACTGATTGATTGGGGAGAGGGTGAGCCATGGTATAGCAAGGGGCAGATCTTTCCAGGTAGGCGAAACAGAAAGTGCAAGGGTCCTTGAGATGAAAACACTCTGGGCCTCTGAAGAATAGCAAAAGGGCTAGTATGGCTGGATGGAGTATAGGAAAGTAGAAGAGGAGGTGGGAGTACCAGGTGATACAGATTATGGCTGGAAACTTTAAATATGCAGGTAAGGATTTCTTGAAACCCTCTCAAAAATTCTACAGATTTAGGAGTAGAAACTATATACTGGGACTCAAGAATTGCTGAGGTGAGGCCAAGGGTTTAGCTCAGCAGCATAAGTGCCTGCCTGGCAAGTACAAGGTCGTGAGTTCAATCCCTGGTACGAAAAAAAAAAAAAAAAAGAACTGCTGACGTGGAGACCCCATAGCACTTAAAATCAAGACATGACTGAGGGGGTAGAGAATGACATTAACCTAAGGAAAATGGTGAGATAGTTTCATTGAGTCTCAAGTTCAGAGTACAGAAGAGTTTGAGGGCAGAGTAATGACACATGATCAGAATAATTAGATGAGGCTACCTTGAAAAAAGTGACATTCAGAGTTCAACATTACTGATGCGATACAACACAGACTTGCCTTTGGTATGATCTTTCAAAAAGGCATGCTGCCACAACATCTGTTAGCCTCTCAAGTGGGCTGGACAAAATTCAAGTTATCTTAAGAACATCAAAGTAAATTTGTAAAGTGACTATATACAGGATAGTAGAGTACAGAAATCAGCTTTCTGTTACTATTTAATCAAAGGCACATGTTGGTATAAATCTATTGTTTCTTAGAAGAGTAGTATATATAGTGGGTAAGAGAATGATTTTTTGAAGGCAGACTGAGCTGGGCTTAAATGTCAGTTTTTCCACTTCCATGCAACTTTGGATACATTAGTAAAGCCTCAGTTAGCTCATCAGCAAATTGGGAATGACACAGCCCAAACTGGTTGTTGGGAGCATTAAATGAAATGTTTCTGAGCACATAGCACCATAAGTGCTCAATAAAACTGTATCTGTTTTTTTTTTTTTTTTACTAAAAATGCACTGTAGGGCCGGCGATTTGGCTCAGTGGCACAGCACCTGCCTGGCAAGCACAAGGTCCTGAGTTTGATTCCTGGTACAAAAAAAATGTACTGTATACCAAGATTCCTGTTGTTCACTGTGCATCTCTCTTGAAACAAAGAGGCCTAGGTTTATACTGCCATCAAAATACAGACAGTGAAAACAAAGGAAAAGAAAAAAACACTTCCTTAGAGTTCTAAAGGCCACTATCATTTAAAGAGTACACACCCTACCTTAAAAAAAGATGACTTTCAGTCAACATATACAGAATCACACAGTTGTGAAATATAGTCACTGAAGAAGCTGGCAGAAGGGGGGAAAGGTCTATTGAAACCCCCTCACCCATCTCACAAATTAAAATAAGTCCACTTTTTACTTCACTGAGAGTTCAAGGGCAACCTGGACTGCATGAGACTCTGTCTCAAAAAAAAGACAAAACAAAACAATAAAAACTATGCAAAGAGCCATTGTTCAATTCTCTCCCACACCAAAAGAATCTCTTATGTAAAAAGGGAAGTGTTTATGAGTGTGTGGTTACTTATTCCAATCATATAACAATTGAGGTTTGTGAGGAAATTAAGGGACTTTTCAGAAAACAGATGCTCCTGTCCTACTCCTGATATGCAGTATCCCTTGCTCAGAAAGAATGAACTTCAACAAGTACAGTTCATCCAGGGATATAGATATATACTGAAAGGAAACTTACTATGAAGCTCTCACATCTGTTAGACTTTCATAGTTTGTTTTCAATGTTTTCTCAAAATTTTCATGACTATGTAGGCTCCCATATTAGAAGTGTTATGCAAAAGGTTCTAATGCCTTCTTAATGATGGGACTTAAGCCGCAGACCTGTAAGATCACAATTCCCACTCACAACGTAGAAGAGAAAAAATTTTAAGAACTTAGTTATATACATCAGTTTAAGCTCGAGGCTGATCACATGGAATAAAAATGAAGTTAGCCATAGTGGCGTGGAATGTATGATCTTTATTTTTTAAATGCATCACTCTAAAATTACACATATCAGATCAAACAGGAATACTACAATATGCTTTATTTTGCAGGTATTAATTAGCTCTCTAAATTGACATACCCAAAACTTTAAGTAGCAGCAAGCATAAGTTCTCCCACAGCAGCTTAGGTACAAAATGATTCGTTCTATTCTTGAGTTTACAATCCTACTGTCTGAGCCACCATTGTCCATCCTAACATGAAATGAACTCTATGAGCAAAGAAAATTGAACACTCAATTCATAGATTACAAACTTCCTGCATTTTATTGGAGTGGAAGAAGCTTGTTTTAACCCCTGGTTAATAGTTTGTATTTTAATTCTCAAAGAATTAAACACAAGTGTTTGCTAGGAAGACAAAACCATGATACCTAATGAAGAACTAGTAATATTAGTCCCCTACCCAGAGGTAGAAAACTTAAAAAATAATAATTTTGAACTTATCTGAATACCCAATTCACATGCTTGGCAAGGTCACAAGCTGATTTAAATAACCTGGCTTTTAGAGAATATCTCAAAAGTATAAACTGAAATGAAGCCACCATTCTTTATGGTACCATTATTTGGACTAAATGTCTTTTACTAAGTAACAAGTAGATACTCACAGAAGCAAATATTTTAAAGAAAACATTCTTTATACACTATAGCAAACAGATAATGTGAGTCTGCAAGGCAAACTTACAGAGTTCTAAAGGGGGCATCACTGAGCAATCTGATTTTCTACTCCACTTTGGAATACATGCTTTCAAGATGTGCACAGAGACAAGACTGTAAGGAAGGATGCTGACCTTATTTTCTTTTTAACAAATTTTTTTAAATATCAGCTCTTGGCAAAGACGTCTGGCATCAGTTAATGACAATACAGTGATGAATATCTGCATTGTGCTGAGAGGTAGACTGGGACTTAATCCTTGGATTTAATAACAAAGATTATTTAAGGTTTTAGCTCTATTTCTTACATTTAAACTTAATTTTTTAACTCAAAGAAAATTCCTGAAGTGATGGCTGGTCTTTGGGAACTTCCATTTTTAGTTCAATGGAGACATAAAATAAATTGATAAAATGAGTATTTGCCGTATGCTAATGACAGGTGTGCAAAGTGGCCATTTGGGTCACAGGCAATCACATGGCACTGAGCTTCTGAACAAGAGCTCCTTGGCAGCTAAGCAACCATGCAGACAGAAGCACGAGTGCTTCTAATACCTTACTACAGAAGTCAGAGCCATCAGAGGTCCCCACAGGGATATAAGTTTCTATCAACATCAGCAAATCATACAGAATAATCCCAGTTCAGATTTGGCTAGGCCGCCATCTGACTGATGATGTGTCAGGGCCCTGAGCCTCTGGCCAACAAATTTAGCATTAGTTGCTGTGAGAAAAAAGTCAATACATTAGAGATATCAGTTTGAACTTTTTTATACAGGGACAGGAAAGTGCAGGAGGCACACAGTGTACATAGAAGGGTTTTCTAGAGCAGGGCAGGGCACATTAGCTTTCTGAACCAGTTAAGGCTCTGACGGGAAAAAATTTCTTAATCTAACCTTAAAAAAATCATAACTCATTCTAAACACCATAAAAAAGGCTGAAGGTCTTCGTCCTTTAGCATAAATTTCAAATCTGAGATAATCAATATATTTCAAACTCCAGAAGGAAAAAAAGTCATTATTGTTAAAATATAGTAGCAACTAATGGTAATGGAGAAAACTATCAGACTTTTGCTACTAAATACAGTATCCAAAATCCTTTTTTAAAATGGTATATGGGGGACAGAACACAACCCTCTGCCACTGAGCTACACTTCCAGCCCTATTTCTTTCTTTAACTACCAGAAAAACACAGATTTAAGTAATCCTCAGGAAAAGGGGAAAGGCAGTCTTATTATCAACCAAATTTTATATTTCTCACTAATAAAAATGAATTCATTATGTTCTTGAATTTACTTCTGGAAGCAAGTTAAATCCTGTAACAGCTTTGATTTTGCAACTAACAACAAAGTAGCAAAATACAAGTAACTGCAACATATAAAATTATACTTTGATAGAAATGCTTTCATAATTGGATCCAGAGGCTTAAAATCATTATTTACTTTAAAAAGACATATTCTAAGCCATAATTTTTTCAATTACCTTTTAACAAAGGAAGAAAAATAAAATATAAAAAATTGATCCTATTACATTTTTTTTCTTAAATAAGTGCTATTCATGCCCAAATTAGCTATCAACTCACTGAGGTTAGTCTGTGCCCCTTAAACAATCTATTGCACAACATTTCCTGGCATTTAGTCAAGGAAAACAACTTCTGATTAAAAAAGGGAAAAAAAGAAATAAAACAAAATGCATGAGATTTAACTGATTATACAGATTGATAACCAGTACGACTTTTCCTTCTTCCAATCATATAAGAGATAAATACAACGATTATAAGGAAGCCCAAGGCCACACCCACTGCAACAGGGATAAGAAAGTTGAGGTCAGAGTCAGCAGAACATTCTTCAGCTGTTAGAAAAGAACAGACAGACAGCAAGGAAAAGAAATTAGTAAAGAATGCAATTAGGTAGAAACAAGCAAACAAAAAAACAAGCATCTGTGAAGTGTCCATAGGTTAGTCTTTTATAATTTATCCATATTTTCTCAGTATCAACACAAACATTTGTCAGCAACTGATCATCCTACATCTCTTACCAATTCATCTTCAATCACACCAAATTCCTCAGTGAAAAAGTAGCAGATAAAGAAAGAATGCAAAAAGGTCCAAAATACAGAATTATGCTCACACAACATGGGGAGATTTTAGGTTTAACTGTCTAATGGCACAGGGAAAATGATCTACACTCAGAACTATGCATTTCCCCACTCCCTTGCATATTTATCATTAAAGTATGAGAGCATTCTCTATAATAAAATTTAAGGTAAAAGACTTAGGATTAAGAAAATAGCATAATTCTTTCACATGTGAATTATATAGTTACCAGGCTATATAACAATTTTCAGTTGAGCAGTGGCCTGGAAAGAATAGTAGCAGAACTTAATTCCACTGGACCACCAGGAAAGTAGTATGTGCAGTGTGGATTCTGAGCTCTGAATTCAGGCAGAAATGAACTTAAATCCTGAGTAAAAGCACTAGTTTAAGGACCTTGTCGAGTTATTCAACCTGGGCATCATGAAAGGGGGGTAATACTTACAAGGTGTTTAAGGATGAAATATAATTAGAAAGCATATGATACATATCAAGTGGCAAGCAAGTATCCATGCCCTTTGCTTTTCCTCTCATGTTTGTCATCCCATCAGAGGAAGTTTAGGTTTTCAAGTAACAAACAGATCATAATAGGAATGTTGCATTATTGAAGAGGCCCATATAAAGCAAAACTTAACAGCAGCTCAGTGTTCAAACTCCGATCTCATACATTCAAATTCAAACCAGCCGTTGTTTTACTACTGAGTGATTAGATTTCATTGGGCCATTTTTATCAAACTGCTATTAATAGTTTGTTGCCCACTAGATATATCTCAGTAATGTCCTTCCTTTTTTAGTAAAATTATAGAATTAATCTTTAAGGTCTTTTCCAGTAGAATCCTAATGTAATTAACAAAATGTGATACATATGTAGTATGATTTATGAAAGCTACACTTGGATGTTTTTTCTAAATTGAATTTTTCATCTTACCCTATTGTCAATCCTAAAAATTTGCTAAGGTTCTCCAAACATAACATTTATTTCAGTAACCACATTAGCCTTTGTTGGGAGGATTTATCATATTTTACTGAAAGCCTTCACACAGAGACTAAGAGCTGTTACACTAAGATATACTGTGCCATTAATTGGTAAGTTACAGACACTCTCTGAACAGGCCAACATACACATTAAAATGAATCAATAATCACTTTAATGTGACAAGTCTTTTTATCTATTAAGCTTCCTTCATATTTAACTATATACTTTGATATCCATGCCTCATTTATGACCATGATCATATCAATAAGAAGATTATGTCATTCATTTTAATACCAGCAATGCCTTTCTACACCCCGACTTCTGCTCTGCCCCAGCGGGGCTGTCTTGAAGCGACAGCCTAGTTACCATGCTTAACTGCTACGCCCTAAGATTGCTGTTAGCTTACATTTCATTAGTATTAGTCTGACGACAACACTAAATAGATTTTAATGCTCCAGAGATCAACAAGATGTCTTAGAGAAACACAACACAATCTGTCCTAATTAGTTCATAGAATATTTCTATCTTTCATTGCTAATCAGGTATCCAAAGAGAAAAACAAGGAGGGGGGGAGGAGGCAAGCGGTTAGATATGCTTGAATCTTTTCAGTTTATATTGCTGAAAGATAAGCAATTCTTTGAAAAACTCTAATTCTTAAGCCAGTTTAAATTGTATGGTAGCCTTTTGGGTCCGTTTTTTACCCATGGCAGGGGGAGGGAGGGCGGCAGATCACAAGCCTCAAATACTGATTTCTTCTTTAACTTGAACAAAGAAATCAGCAAAGTTTACATAACCTTAAAAATACAGACAGCGCCTAGAACAATCTCTTACTTCACTCCACTGAAAACCAAGTTTGAGCACATTGGATGGGCATTTATGCCACTTCAGTACTTATTTAATAAACTATATCTAAAGGCACAGTGATGTGTTTAATCAGAATAGACAGACATTGAATCAGAACACCAATAAAGAAACAGTATTTATTAATTCCATTAAAACACACCTATATATTTTGTTCTTATAATGGTCGTGTTAATAAGTTTAAGGCATCTTAGGTTAGGATCAAAATTTGGCCAAAGCTTCTTAAGATAGACCATAAAACACTGTATAGCGATGTTCTTTTTAACACAGTTATCTCAAGACCAGTAAATAGAATTTTTTTCACTTTTAAGCTGAACAATCAAATGGTGGACCTGATTTAAGAATTAAAGTTTCAACATATCAGTTTTATAAAGCAAAGTGTTTTATACATTGAGCAAGAAAACCTTGTAATTTGCATGTATTCTTATATAACCAATCAGATTGCAGGTTCTAAAATTGCTCATATCCAGCATGATGGCGCTTGAGACCAATAAAATAAGCCAGCAACACTAGCATAAGTACTCCTGCCAAGGCTGCTCCCACTGCTATAGGCACAAGGAAGTGGTCGTCATCTGCACTGCAGTCTTGAGCTAGATGTGGAGAAAGCACAATTGAGAACACAAACAATGACAAAATTTCAAATCCATCCATTTTAAGTAAAAATGACAGCACTTCCCAATACAAATATTTTGAGGGTTTTTTTTTCACTAAAATAATGAGTCATTGCCTTTCATTATTAGCAAATGAGATGTTCCACAAAAATGTCTTTCCAAATAAGCAAAATATTTTAAGTGAAAGATGTATAAACTGATCACATACTTCTCAGATTTCTTAAACAGAAGACAATGAATATAAATACAGTCAGCCTCTCCTTAATGATCAGGCTGTGAGCTTTCAGAAGCAAAATGTCACAATATTGAAGCACCAGAGGGCCTGGAATGCTTTCACCTTGTGAAGTGTTAACTCACCAAGTGAACAATACAAAACACACACAAAAACTCAATGCACAGAACCTGGGTCATACAGATAGATAGATTGGGCCTAGTGACACAACTGTTGGCCTCAGGGTGCTCAGTCTATAGTCAGAATCAGACAAGGAAATTAGTGGTTATGACCTCAGAATGTAGTACAGTAAGGGCAAGCAATACACAAAGTATCATAGAAGTTTCTCAAAGCCACACTCAGCCTTCTTGTTATACAAAAATAGTTGGAAATGGTGACATTTAAGATGACCTGGGTAGGAATTAAGCATGCAGGTAATGGGAGAAGAGCATTTCCCATATAAGAAACAAAAATATGGATGGTAAGGAAACATGGACTGAGCTGGGCGTGGTGGCTCCCACCTGTAATCCCAGCACTCGGGAGGCTAAGGCAGGAGGATTGCTGCAAAGTTGAGGCCAGTCTGAGCCACAAAGTGAACTCAAGGCCACGCTGAACTGCAAAGTGAGACCCTGTCTCAAAATGACAAAAAAACACCATGCACAATGATGCAAGTATGTCAGCATAGCTAAAACAATGGATGAACAGCAGGCAGAGAAAAGTACATGAGAGCCAAATCACACACACACACACACAAACAACTGTATGATCCTAAGTAGTCTGGCCTTATTCTCAATTTAAAAAAATAACTCAGCACCAGAATTTTATGGGGTTTTTGGGTGTTTCTTGTTTGGAGACAAGGTGTCACTATGTTCCTGCTGGTCTTGAACTCACAGTGATCCTCCTGCCTCTGCCTCCTGAGTGCTGGGACTATAGACATGTGCCACCACACCTGGCAGCACCAGGTTTTAAACAAGGTATTTGTTTTAGAAGATACAGTGAGGAGAAAACCAGAGGTAGTAACTTAGAAGATGTCTTTACCACTACAGCGCAAGTGACCTCCAGAACTGGCTTAGCAAAGTGTAGATGTAGAAGGGACAGTAGAGATCCAATCACAAAGCAGAATTGACCAAATAAATGTAGGGAGTGTAGGAGAAAGTGTAATAGGATGGTTTCTAATTCTACCTTTGAATGATTGTATAGATGCTGTCATCATGATGGGAATCCAAGATGAAACAGACATGCATTTCCACTTTGGTATGTGTGTAGTTATTGCAGGGAAGGGGAGCTGAGAGACGGTGGCAAAGGACAGGTGAGGGAGACATTCAGTTTCAGACTGAGTTTAGGATGCCTGTACTCTTGCTAAGTGGTTATATGAATCTAAGTGGTACCTAAAACCATGAACAAAGATATATCTCATTGAGGGTAAGTAGGATGAAAAGATCGGAGCTCAGTGAGACAGTGCCTGCCTGGCAAGCACAAGGTCCTAAGTTCAATTCTCAGTACCTTTAAAAAAGGAAAAAAGGGCTGGAGATACAGCTCAATGCAAAGGTCTTAGGTTCAATCCTCAGTAATGAAAACAAAAATGTCCATGGGATCTAGCACTATGGAGGGCAGAGGGTATGAGTCAAATTGCTGTAGCTTTAGGAATGAATGTGAAGTGATGGTTAGGACCTCGAGAACTTGGGGTAGGGAACATACATTCATTTGAAGAAGTTTAGAATGATTTTTTAAGTTAATTTTATTGGTACACTTTAAGCATACATAATGATCACTTCCATCATAAGGACTTTGTACTTGCACATGACTTATCTGCATTCTTTTTCTTCCCCCACTCCCTTACCACCCACCTTCAATCCCTCTCCCCTTATTTACAAAAGCTGTTTTTCCTTTTTTCTTTTGTCTTCATTCATTTCTCCCTCCCTTGTTCCCCTACCCATTTGAGCATTTCTTCCTGTTATCTAATCTCTAGTATACATTCTTATCCTTATTTATACTTTAAGGACAATACGGAGGGAGTTAGAAGAGAGATATAGGGACAAGAAAAGATGGCGTCTAGTGGAAGAAAATTAAATATGTGTATCAGGAGAGTCAAATGTTTATAGGATGAGAGAAAGAGCCACTAGGAAATATAGGTTGAAGATGTTTAATGGTACAAGGCCTCCTGGAAGGTAGGAGGAATGGAATTCCAGAAGCACTGATCAGGAAGAAAAAAAATCTACTTTGACTGCATAGAAGAGGAAGCAATGGCGCGGATAAGAACACACTTGCAGACAAAGAAGGACCAGCTGCTGAACAGCCATTTCTCATTTTTTCCCATTTTCTTATTGCCCTTCTTTTCTTCCTAGCTTGCAATCTGCCAGGACTAATAAATCAGTTAATTAAGCTTATCAGAATTTTGTCAAAAATAAAAATGAATAGGCACTTCTGATCGAGCTTGTATTTAAGAACTGTGCTAGGCTTTTTTATTTCCTCTGTTTTCTGATAGCCTCTGGAGTAATAATTGGAAAAAAATGCAACCCTGGGGGTTTGCCGACTTTTTGACATTAACTTTGACTGTCAACTTAATGATCTTACAAACCTGGTTCTGTTAAGAATCCAGGTGGCCCAATTTGCCAATGTAACTTGTGAATAGTGTTATGAGTCCCCAGTTAGCTTCTCTCCTTCAATTTCCCAAATTACCATCCAGCCTACAAACTATTAGGTGACACATACCTTCAAGGAGTATGCCTTGGATCTAAGATCTTGGTTTTTAAAAATTCATTAGTAGATGAATTTCTTACTCTGGTAACAGACTCTCATTCTTCTTTCCCAAATTGGGTATTTGACCTAGTACTGAAACAACTTTCATAAATACTGCCAGTAAGGTTTTCATTTAGGCAAACATTCCCAGATCAAAAAGGCAATTCCACTAATACAAAGATCTTCCTAGATGCTGTGATTTACTTAAAATGCTCTCGCTTAGTATATGATATTGTTAATAGGTACTGATTTTATTAATTAGATCTTTAAGAATATTTTAGGTAACAGAAATTTGGGAAAACCAGTAAATTTAATAGGACCATATCTTGAAGGAAAGAAAGCCCTATTCTGTATATGATTTTGACTTGATCTAGCTTCCTAATGTATACTTCTTAATACCATATTGAAAATATTTCTGGGCAAAAGAGTATTTGTGGAAGTATTTAATAACAATGAAAGTGACAAAAAGTTTTAAAGATTAAAAAATTCAAGGCCTCTAAAATTTCATTTAAGTTTCATGTAGATTAAGAATACTATTAACAAAAAATACAATTTAACCTTCAACTTTCTGTTCAGCAAATTTTCAAATATAATTTCCAGTATAAAAAATGGAAAGCCAATGTAAAGCAATCGTTCAAAAGGAAAAAGGAACTAGGATGGGTGAATAGGGAAAGGACAAGTAAGGAAAAGGGGAGAAATGCAAGTCAGTTATACTATTAGTGTTTCTTAGTTCATTACAGAGGAATGTTTGTGCTAATATTGGAGAACTTTTTATGTCCATGTCTTGTACCCTGAGCAACTACTTTGATGATAACAACATGCAATGTATTAACTATTGTTATTCTCCTCTTATCATGAAATTTTGTTCTACCTCTTTTCCATAAAAAAAATGGCCTAGGGCCGGGGATTTAGCTCAGTGGCTTAAGCACCTGCCCGGCAAGCGTGAGGTTATGAGTTCGATCCCCGGTACAAAAAAAAAAAAAAAAAAGGAAAGGGCTAATGCTGCAGTTGGAACACTAGTGTTCCTCACTACAAGCTCACCCTGGAAAAAAAAATGGCCTGTGTGTGTTTCGAACTGAATTTACTTTCCTCAATCCCAAAAGTGCTTTTCAAGCTAACAGACTGTATTGCCAATACATATGGCCAGTTACTGTTTTTAAATAAAATGTTTCATGCAAGAAAAAAGAAAAGCTGAGATATACACTTATACCAAATTAAAAACACTTTTAAAAAACCAGTTGGGGGCCGGGGACGTAGCTCAGTAGCACAGCGCCTACAAGGCAAGTGCAAGATCCTGAGTTCAATTCCTGGTACCAAAAAAAAAAAAAAAACCTAACCAACTGAGTAAGCCAGGTATAGTGGCACATGCCTATAATCCCAGCACTGGGGAGGCTGAGGTAGGAGGATTGCTCCAAGTTTAAGGCCACCCTGGGGTACACAGCGAGCTTATAAGAGAGTCCAAGGCCAGCCTGGACTGCATAGCAAGACTCTATCTCAAAAAACAAAACAAAACCACCAATTGAGTCAAGATTTGTCTTTATAAGAATCAGCTTTAAGAATTACATTCTTATGTAACATTATATACCTTTTGCATCTCCATTCAAGCTGAAATATAACAGACCACTGAAAAGATGCTTAAAGCTACTGAGTATCACTTATGCATATCTACAACAGATTCAAAGACAAGATATAGTTATTCATACAGGAGACTAGCTACCAGAGTAAAAGAAAAGAAAATGGTGGGAGAAGGGATGACTCCAAGACCATTTAGCATTATCTAACTAAATAAACACATTAAATGCTATAATCTTAAAATATAAATCTTGTAAGAATTTTGCCTAGAAAAAATGCAGGAAACTTAAAGTAGTGCATTTTACAGTGAATATAGAGTATGTTCTTGACACATAACAAGTACCTTATCAGAGTCCTAAACATACTCAAATACGTATTTATCTTCTCTAAAAAGGAAGTTATTGCTCAAAGAAATAAGAACAGCAAGATTTTAAAGTCTCAGGCCCAGCTGGGTATGGTGATGAATGCCTATAATCCCAGCATTTGGCAGGCTGAGGCAGGAAAATGAAGGCCAGTCTAGGCTACATAGTGAGTTTAAGGCCAGCCTGAACTACATAGCAAGACCCTGTCTCAATCAATCAATTAATTAATAAAGATATATAAAGTTAGTCTCAGCCCCTAAATGAAAACAAAACACCTAGACATTAAGCAACCAGGCCAAAGTAATCTGGTAGGTAACAGCAGTGTTGGGAGCTATGATGACTCATTGCATTCTCGTGGCTTAACTGGGAAACCCGGAGAAAAACTACCAACTAGGTTGCTAAGTGTTTGTGTGTGACACATTAAGATGACTGGGAAACTGCCTGGAAATTGGAATGATCAAATGTTTTAGGGTGATCTAAAAGACAGACTGGACACATATCTTACTTTGGATCAGATCAATAGCCCAGTGTGATTGGCTGCAATATATAGCTGCTATGCATAGATATTAAATATCAGCCTTACCTTTTGAAAAAAGCCTTACCTTTTGAAGAGATAACCTGAAACTTTTGCTAAGAAATAAATACCCAAGATCACTGGTTCTCTCACTGGCTATGAATCGGATTTGGCAGGGAAGCTCATAGAAACACATGTGCATGCATGTGCATGTACATGTATGTGTACACACACACACACACACACACACACACACACCACCTCATCCTGCTAAGTGAAATCCTCTAGAGGTTGAGCCTAGGAAAACCTGAGAAGTGAATATTTTATAACACACTTCCCAGGTACAGCCAGCCTGGAAATAATTTAGTTCTACCTGTAAGTATTTCAAAAGTTCTTCAAGAGAAATTGCCATTAAGACTTTAACAAACAGGAAAAAATATAAGCAAAATTTCCTTAAGAAATAAAACAATCTTTATTGTTTTAGAAGCAATGTTGAGCAAACAGTCAAGCAAATATCTAAAGAGTGGTACAGCAACTAGTGGTTTTAACATTTGAGGGGAAAATATGGAAAGCATTTACATGGGCCAGTTTCTTTGTAGAAATGGTAAAACATGAAAAGCACCCCAAACTAAATAGTATATTACCATGAGGGAACAAACCCAGTAAAGCAAAACAAAAAACTACAAAAGGTACAAAGAACATAAGACTATAGGAAATAGGGTAAATAGCAGTATATAAACTGGCCCATGTAAAATACAAAAATATTCACTGAAGTGAGATTTTATATAAAACAGTGCTTATCAGAGGTATTTTAATATCAATCTGATATATACTCTAAATGGAGAAACTTTTAGAAACATTAACAGCATTAAGCCAGTGCGAAAACTTGTGCTTCCAATTTTTACTTTAAAAAAGCTTCTTTGTTTTCACAAGAAATACCTAAGGCCTACATTCTTAAAAGCATTATCCATTCTTCTAAGTTTAACAATTTTACAGTAAAACAGTTTAAATAAAAATAAATCAACCCATATGTAGTTTTTAAGAAGTATTTTAAGCTGGCAATGCCTCTCAGTGTAGCCCTAGGAGAGGGGTTAGTCAGAAATCTTAAGGTCTGCAGGCTAAACAGACAGCAAATTTAAGTGAGAGAAAATATTTATCACTCCAATGTAACTCAACAGACATACATGTAAGCATGCAATTGCCTATGTATGTGTGCTCGTGTACACATGCGTGCATGTCTGTGTACCGATTCAGTCAACATTAATATTTTGGAACCCTGATAGTTCCTCATTTTCTCATGAATGAGAGGCATATAATCTGCTCTCTCCAAATAACCACAGGAATCTTCTACCTACGGCTACATAGTAATATTTTTTAGGAGTACTTGCTCAGCCTCACCAACATTTACATGTATAAAAAAAGATCAACTAGAACCTACAAGGAATACTTATATGTTAACAATCAAGCTGAAGTATTTTCCTAAGCTGCATAAAACATTAGGTGGTACACAGCAAATGGACAACTGGTGCATCAGGGCACAAAACTAAATGAAGTACAAGAATTAATGATACTACCATAACAAAAACAGTGAAGTTCTGACTAGTACAATACCATTTAAATGTGAAAGCCAAATTAATAAATGTAGTAATCAATGCAAACTAGAAACCAATAACTTTTTTAATGGACTAAATCAAAATGTGGAGTTAGGTGTGAGTTATTTTTAAGTGCAAATATACTTCTTTATCTAGTTCCTAGAACACACTGGCATTTCTTTTTTAAGAAAAAAAATATCCAAGAGTGGTGGCATATGCCTATAATCCCAGCACTTGTGAGGCTGAGACAGGAGGATCGTTCCAAGTTCAAGACCACCCTGGGCTACAAAGTGAGCCCAAGGCCAGCCTGAACTGCATAATGAGGCCCTGCCTCAAAAAGGCAAGAAAGGCAAGAAAGAAAAGAAGAAAAGAAAAGAAAAGAAAAGAAAAGAAAAGAAAAGAAAAGAAAAGAAAAGAAATTCACTGCGGGGGGAGGGAATAAAAGAAACAATAAATAACCACCACCAAGGAAGACGTGAAGGTTAATAGAAATCTTCATTAATTTTAGTACTGCATGTTGAGGCCAATTTATGGGTACAAAGGACTAATGCCCTCAGTTGGCACTGCCTAGCAATTATCTTTAAAGCACCTAAAAGAATAGTTTGAAATGCCCAGTTGGGATAGTTTTCTGTCTTGCAATTCAAAAGACTGACCTATGTACAGTTTTTTAAAGGATAAAGCAAGAGTAACACCTATTCTAAAAATTAAAAAGTTTTTGTATCTTCTGTCATTATGGCCACATTAAACAAAAATGTATTGAAACGTATGAGAAAAACATTCACTGGTAAAAACATATTACTCAGCCCTGTGCAAAACTACTAACATCTCTCTCATTGTTTAAATATGCAGCAATTCCAAAATAGCTAAGTTAACCTGCAAACAAAATCACAGTAAAATGCAAAAGCAGCAAGTACAAATCCACTGTAGAATGATGCCCTAGTTCTTGCAGGAAAAAAACATTTCAAAAACGTCTTTCTTGTCTTTCTAGCCAGACTAATTAAATGAAACAGATAAAATATTAATTCGAGGCAGTAAAATAGAACCTCTAATCCAGATTATTTGCATGTATGTTTTGCTATGAAAATAACAGCTTTTACGTCTTGGTTCTAGAAACCAAAAATCACATGGCTAATTTGTAGTTCATAGTTTTTGTTTTTGTTTCTTTTCTTTTTTTTTTGTTTTCTTCTTTTTTTGTCTTTTTTTGTTTGAGACAGGGTCTCACAATGTGGTTCAGCCTGGCCTTGGGCTCACTTTGTAGCCCAGGCTGGTCTCGAATCTGCAAGGATCTGCCTGTCTCAGCCTCCTGATTACTGGGATTACAGGAGTGCACCACATGCCCAGCTCTCTATTATTTTACAGGAGAGGGTTGATGTTTTAGCTTGAATTAGTTATCTCCCAAACCATCCATTCTAAGAGCGAGACTGCAACTAAATGTACATTAAATTGAACAATAGTAATGCGTGTTGGAACTTGTACTTGCTTTATTATTTCTGCAACAGAGATCACATATGGACTAGTATTACAGAGTTTGATATCCAGCATAACTCTTTCTTCTGCCAATTAGGTAAGCAATCACTATAACGATTATCAAGCCTGAAAGACCAGCACCAACTATAATTGGTATTAGAATGGTGTCATCATCCAGCGAACACTCCTGGGCTGTAGGTGAGAAAAAGTGTGTAACAAATAATGAGTATAATCAAAAAAAGAATGTCCAAAAGTAAAAGATGTTGATTCAAAAGTCAGAAATGCTCTTAACAAAATCAATTTCAACTAAGACAGGTATATTTTTATGATAAAGTTAATGAAAATTATGGACTATTCTAAAATTAAAATCCTGAAATGTTATTTGTCCCTTCATTTATATCTATAAGTAAGCACACACTGTCTTATGTCATATAACAGACTTAGATGTGTCTGTGTTTCTGTGTGTGTTTATATTGTATCCTTTCCAAATCAGAAGTAATTACTTTATCAGAAATGAAGAGAGCTAATAATCTAGCCCATTTACACATAGCCACATGAGCCTCTCTGTGGTAGAGTGCTTTAGAGAAACTGGGGACAGCAGCATACCATGGGATCAGAACACCTAGGCTGGCTCCAGAGTTCCTTTACAGTAGGGGTCAGCAAATCTGACCAAATACCCACAGGCCAAATCTGACCAAAGAGCTAAAAATTTAATTTGCAACATTGAATTTACATTTTTAAATAACTGAACATTAAAAACAAAACTACTCCGTGACATGAGATACATGAAATTCAAATTTGAATATCCATAAAGACAGTTTCATTGGAACACTGTCCCACTCATCTATTTACATACTGCTTATGGATGCTCCTGTACTACACTGGCAGAGCTGAACACCTGTGACAGACATCATATGGCACCAAAGTCTTAAAAAATCAGTTGCTGCCTGGCTCTTCTAAGAAAAAAATTTAGAGAACCATAACTTAGAATATATGATTTTAGTGGTTGCAAGAGTCAAGAAATTGGAACCTGTTACTAACTTAAGCATGTTTACTGCATTCTTCATCAGTCTGGTCCCGGCTAGCAGTCCATGGGAGCGACTTTTTTCTATTTCTCAAGAGCAGTCTGATCCAGGGAAATCTAATCAACACTCTTCTACTTTAATGTAACTATATTTCCTCACCATATATACTCAAGTATTACTGTACATTACATGTATAAGTACCATAGCCAAGAACCTAGTGCAAGAAATAGATATGCATTCAATAATTGGGTGACATTTCAAATTCTATGCACAAATAAACCAAAGTTTCAAATTAGACACAGAGCACAGCTAATCTCTATCACAGCTGACTAGATAAATATGCCTGCACTGGTAATAACACTGCAAATGATTTTAAATTCTAAACACAAATCTGGACCTAAAATTAGGATAATGATATAGGGGAGCCAGATAAAGACTCTAAAAATAAAGCTATTAAAGGATCAACATAATTGAAGTACACAAGGAAAACCAACAAAAGGGAAAATGAATTCTTAAAAATACTTTGAAATTTACGATTAACCTCTTTAGTCACAAGAATGGCAGGGTAAGAGCCCGATTTATCTTGGCCTAACCGAGTCAGAATAGGTACTTAGCACTGCCACAGAAACAGCCAAATGGCTCACAGCATATTTACTTTTAAACACAGCTGCTACATTTCCTTTGAAAACATAGAATTAATTGTTAAAAAGATACGGATGCTGAAATGGCTCTGCTCAGCAAAGCTGGGATTTACAAGCCTTAAATTTTAAGTAGCTAGAAGGACGTCACCTAAAGAATTTTATGTACATTTTTTCTTCATGCAAATTTCAATCCTATGGTGCCAAATGTATCCTTCATATTCACATGAAGGTATTGTAATGAGACTTGCATAAGGGTTTTATTAAAAATCTGACAAATGCCACCATTAGCCCTGAGTAGATCTTTATTTTTTAAATTTCTTCTCCTTTTTGAGGGGAGGGGGTTGGTTTTTTATTGAGACAGGGTTTCACTATGCAGTTCAGGCTGGCTTTGAACTCACTTATGTAGCCCAAGCTGGCCTTGAACTCACAGTGATCCTCCTGCCTTAGCCTTCCAATTGCTGGGATTCCAGGCATGCACCACTATGGCAGGCAATGCTCAGTATATCTTCAAAAAGCCCCATTTGCACTAGTATGTGCTTTAAGGAATCCTCAGATCATAATTTAGAATACCTGAGGTTCTGCTCTTGATTTCCAGCTTGTGTCTCAACAAAATTAGACCAAGTAACTTTTGTTCAGGTATGAAAATATGTCTAGCAAGAAGATGGACCCAAGAAGCCAGATGCAAGGTGTTCAAATGCCATATGCTCCCCCAAACTCAAATTTAGAAGAAGCACCTACACTTTAAGCTCACCTAAACCTGAGATTGCTTTTCAGATTACAAAACCATCTACTGTGAGCAGAAGGATGAGCTAGAGTCATGTGACTTGCTCAAGGCTGCGAAAACTATATCAGAGTCAAGGGTTGAATTTTTATTTCTCTACTGCAATATCTAAATTTCCATGACTCAAAGGGAAAGCCACCTACTGGTCAATGTAACAACATAAATTTTTAATAAAGTTTACTTAAGTCTTACCTGTAGAATATACTCCTTCCTTCACATTGAAAGGCTGAACCCTCAGGCCAAAGGTATTTATCTGAAATGTTTCAGACACCGAAACAGTCTGCTCTTTGTTGCACATATAGGAACTTCCCAAGGGGGCATCCCAGTAGCTAAGGCTGCTATTTGCAACGCTGAAAACTACAGAAAAAAACCTGTTAGCAATTTCTCTTCCCATCAACATCCAAATAGGACAGTCTTGGGTGGGGTTTGTTTTGTTTTGTGATGTCAGGGCCTCCATGCTGAGTTGTATCACTAGTCCTGTTTTGTTTTGTTAATCATTTTTAATTTTGAGGCAGAATCTTGTTAAGCCATTATTAAGTTGCCTGCTTATAATCACTGGGCTGGTTCCCTTGTCTTTCTATAATGTTACAACAGTCTAAAATTCAGTCACATCCTCATCTATCATCTACTATGATACTGCAAGAGACAGAAAATTGTAATTCTTTTTATTTCCTTTTTCTTTTTTTTTTTAGTGGTATTGCAGACTGAACTCACAGGCCCTCTATCACTGATCTACATCCCCAGGCTTTTTTATTTTGAGATAGGGTCTCCTTAAATTGCCCAGGCTGGCCTCAAACTTGCAATCTTTCTGCCTCAGCCTCCTGAGTAACTGAGATTACAGATACAGTTACCACCATGCCCAGCTACCATAGTTCTAAATTACATATTAAATTGTGGAAAAGGCATACTTTTAAAATAGCATCTTCTGTCCCATTAAATAAGGCTGTTTAGTAATTAAGATGATTGTAGTTTCTATTCCTTCACCCGCTCTTTTCCCCCAGGCCAATACTTTGCTTACCAGAGCCATTTGCCAAAACTATGCTGGCATTCACTTCCTTCAGATAGAATCGGTCTTCATTTTTCTGTTTGAAAAAGAGCTTCCAGTTAATCAACATATCACAATTGTTTACAGGTATAGTTAATATCTACAGAAGAAAAGCAATTTAGTATTATTACCCAGAAGAGCAAACCATCGATTAGACCTGGGCCAGTCAAATAAATGGCAACTAAGTGAAAGAGAACTCAAAGTGTGACAAAGCCTTTTTCCTCTGCATTTCACTTTCAACTTTCAGATCCCAAGAGTAGTACTGTGGTTCTTAAATACCCAATGAGTCATACCCTGGACTTCATCCTCCATTGCTTCCCGTGTCCACACTACCTCTGGCCCGGCTCACAGCAGCCTTGGAACTGGGCTCCCTGCCTGCAGCCCTCCAGCTCTGCTATTTCCTTTTCACTATTCTCTTTTGTTTGTTCACTGTATTTATTGTGTTTTCATGCTAAAATCATTTTCTTAACATTACTATTTTATTTACTTATTTACTGTAGTGCGGGGTATCGAACCCAGGGCCTCCAACACACTGCACGAGGCAAGTACTCTACCACTCAACTTTATGTGCAGCCCATTTCCTGATTTTTCTTATCAACATGTAGAAAGTGTGATGTACCAATGGGGCTCGGTGTATACATTTCAGTAAATGCATACAGGGTGCACTGATCAAATCAAGATAACTGGGATTTCTCGCTCATGATCATTTTTTATTATCTGAAGTACTTGGGATTGAGCCCAGGGTTTTGCACTTATAGGCAAACTCTAAAGCTGAGTTGCAACCTCATCTTTTTATTATTTCTTATTTTGAGACAGGGGCTTGCTAAATTGTACAGACTGGCCTCAAACTTTTGAACTTCCTGTCTCCTGTTTCATTTTTTTAAAAAAAACAAAACAGGGTCTTGCTTTGTGCTTCAGGATGACTTGAACTCACTATGCAGCCCAGGCTACCCTTGAACTTGAGGCCATCTTCCTGCCTCAACCTCCTGAGTGCTGAGACTACAGGTGTGTGGCACTATGCTTGGGTCTCCTTAGCACTTCTTGTTTAGAAGCTTCAAATTTGTCTCTGACTTCTTCATAAAATAGGTTACTGTGAACTATAGTCACCCCCCTGTATTGTGGAATGCCAGAACTTACTCCTCATGTTTTGGCACCCAGTATATGATCTCCCTATTATAGTCTGTGTCTAGATGTCCCCCCTAAAGCCTTGTGCAGTCACAGGTGGGGCTTTTTCAGAGGTAGCTGAATCTGGAGTATGTGACTGATTCATGGTGCAGTGCTAGGATTAAGAGTGGTGGTTAATAAATCAGTCCACTGATTGGACTGGCACTGCCCTAATCCTGGAAGCTTGAATATAATGCAAGGACAGAAAGAGTCTTGTCTTCTCCCTTCTTTGCTTGCTTGCTTGCTTTTGCTGTCTTCCGCTTGCCCTAAACTGGTTCTCTTTTGTGATGCTCCTCTTTCAACCCACCCTGCCATGGACCCAGTTGATTATGGGTTGTAACCTCTACAAACGGTGAGCTAAATAAAATAAACCTTTTCTCCTTTAACTTTAGGTGTCAGGTATCTTGTTTCAGCAATAACAGAAAAGTAACTAAGACTCTGCCTCTACCTGCTTTCTGCTCCCTATTATTTTCTGATGCACTCAACTGATTTTCCAATCATTCTAATTGTTTGAATGCTCAGTATGTACAAGGTAACATGTCTAAGTGATGCAGGGAGGTAACAAAATGAGCCAGACTTGAATCTGCCCTTGGAGTGTTTGCAAATCTACCTGGGAAGATAAAAATACTACTAATAATATTAGAAAGAAGAATGCAGCAGCCAGATGTGGTGGTACACACCTGTAATTCTAGCATTCAGGAGGCAGAGGCAGGAAGATCAAAGCCACCCTAAGCTATGAAGTGGGTTCAGGGCCAGCCTAAACTGCATAGTGAAACCCTGTCTCTAAAAGAAAAAAGAAAACAAAAGTAAGTGGCAGCCATGCCTATAATGCCAGAGCTCAGGAGGCTGAGCCAGGAGGACTGCTGCAAGTTTGAGGCCGGTCTAAACTACATAGCAAGACCCTGTCTCCAAAAAAAATAAATAAATAAAA
>PVJX010027102.1:0-25176 GCA_004027295.1 Dolichotis patagonum | reverse complement strand
TGTCATTTGACAGTGAGACACCATATGTGGTCATAGGTAAGGAATGATGGGGAAAGTCTTGGTATAGAAGAGGTGCATGGCCATAGAAGTTGAGGATCTAGGTTTATGTACCTCACGTGATCCCTGTAGCCCCACTTGGCTCAAACTTGGTTATTCCACTATTATTGCCCAGTGGATTGCTGCTGAGCAATCTTATGACTTGATGGATCTGAAAAAATCTGGCTGAAAAAGAGCAGCTTTGGTCACACAGTCATTTGACATCCTATTTTCAGACACCCTCTTTTTAATAGTACTCAGTAGTGGGCCAGGCTTGCCTTTGAATGATATGTACTGTTCCGCTGCAGAAAGTATGCCCTTGTTTCAGAACCCCAGATATCTATGTTTTGTTTCTCTTCATAGTGCTTGTAATAAACTCTACATGCCAACCTTTCCCAACACAAATATATCAGTGCCCCCCCACCACTCCTAATGTAGGATAACACATTTCAGGAGATGCCTTACTTTGCAGATAGTATCAAACCCTATCATAGGATGCTTTTCTATACTAACTATGCACTTATTGCATCTTGTTGCCATGACTTTTTCAGTTTGACAGTAATACTAGCATGCTTTTTTTCTTCACGATTTTGCAGATAGACAATTCATTCTTACCATAGATTTCAGTTTCTCAGAATGCAATCTTTTTTATTTCCTTACTAGTCAAGAACTTTCATCTTTTCACTTAACAGAACTACTTTCCAGCTTCTCAGATGCTGACATATCAGAATTGCCAGCATCACTACTCTGACACTTTGGGACTATTAAGTAAAACAAGGATTACTTGAAGACAAACACAGATATATTGCAACAGTTGATCATACCCATGACTAACACAGGAGATTTTATCACACTACCCACAATGGCACACAATTTAAAAATTTGAGTTGCTTGTTTCTGGAATTTTCTACTTAGTATTTTCAGGGTGGTATTGGCTGCAGATAACTCAAACATCAGAAAGCAAAACAACAGAAGAGAGTGGACAGTTTTACTGCCAGTATACTACCATCTGGAATTTCATGGAAGGGATACTTACACTACAGACTGGACCTGCTGTACAGCATTTGCTATTCTTACTTAATTCAGAACTTGTAAGTTTCACGTTATACAATGAATAAGTTCAAGAAGCTTTTCCTAGAGTAGAAAATGCTCCCTCCAGACCACAGACAGCTCAAGCAAGTGTTAATAATGGGAGGTATGAGATATTATAATTTCTTTTTAATTAACAAATAATCATTTTGTATATTGTACTTTTAAGGCAGTGCCCCAGATTGTTCTGCACTGCTGGATCCCAAAATTATTTCTAATGTGTCAGGTCTTCAAATTTCATTTTTCACCCTCTGAAGCATCAATTCCTTACCAAAACCTCCAACGTGCTTACCCTTTCTTGTTTATTTGGTCCAGTTAGCACATGTCATCAACTGGTAAATTAATTATTGATGTTTGGGAGAATGCCAGGATGATTTAGGTCTCTTCAGGTCACATTATAAATGAAGGAATTAATATAACTTGTAAATATATACTCTTGTCTCCACCACAAGTACCACATGAAAGAGAATGATTTGAGTTGTCTAAATATGTGTAGAAAAGAACACATCTGTTAGAGAGGAAGATATATACCATGGATCTGAGGCTGTGATAGCAAATAGCAGCAACAGTGCAAAAAGGTTGCACCTAGATTAAATTTGCAGGGGATTGACATTCATTTACCAAGGTCAATCTGGTTTCATTAGAGCCCAGACTGGTGAACTAAAAGGAGATATCACGAGTTTCACCATGTGTCATTTAAATCTTTCATGAAGGTGATAATTTTATGTCATTTCTTCATGGTCTTACCTACTAAAAGAGAGAGTTTTCATTACTTTTCTAAATTAACTTTTGCTGAGACAAAATGCCTGATGCCCAAAAGTAAGTAAGGAAAGGTTTACTTAGCTCACATTTTGTCAAGGTTTCAGTCTATATCAGCTGGCTCCACGGCAGGGTGACATGGCAGAAGGGTAACAGTTCATGGTGACAGAAGACACGAAAGTAACCAGAGCAAAAAGTTAGTTGGGGAGGAGTAAGGCTCTTTTCCTCCTTTATATTGTTTGGAGGCTACTTGCCCTAGAGTGGTGTAGCACTCACACCATCTCCATGCCCTTCTCTTTCACAGGATCAGGAGTTTTACAAAGTGAGAACCCTGGTCCCTGCTAAGTCAAGCTGGAAATGCTGTAACTCTTTCCTGAGGTGAAGGCATAAAAACAAGAGGCCTGGGTTTAGTAAGCTGTCTTTGAAAGGCCCACCCCTCCATGACTGCATGAGGCTTTGGGGGAATATCCAGACACAAACCATAACAGAGAATTTCCCTCTATGGGCCAAGAAAGAAATATGGTAGTATTTCTGATAACTACCAAATATGTTCATTTCAGTTATGTAGTCAGTGGAGTAAGAGAATGACTATTTAATGTGTTCATATTTACTGTGAATTGAACTATGTCAGGAACCCAGCTACTCCTTGGCATCCATGTGTGACCACTGTAAGACAGAATAATGATATTTCGGTTTCCCACACATGCATGTCCTCAACATATCTGAGTAGTCCTTCTTTTCCTAGAATCCAATGTTGCAGGTAAATAGTAGTTGGTTTCTTTAGTGAAGAGTTAGGGAATCATTACCCTATACACTTGCCACACTGCTGCTGGGTAATTCTTTGAGAGGCTTGATTTCTCCTTCATTCAGTGAGTTCATTCAGTGAGAATTGGCTCAAGTCCAGAAACTGGGCACATAATTATGACACTGTATTTTTCAGTGCTGTCTCCCACTTCCCAGTCATCCATCCTTGATCGATTGCAAAGATTAAGCAATCTTCTTATTGGCTGCCTACATCTTTTGCCCCTAAGGACACCATGTTCTCTCAGTGAACTCTATAATCAGTCAACTCTATAATCATCACAACCAGAAAGGTTGAGCTCCCATTCTGCTGTTCCAACCTTGCCATTCATTACAATAATTTCATCCACTTTGCTTCTGATTAAGTGTTACTACCCAATCTGTATTATTTCAAGATATGATCATCACCATTTCAGTGAGGGAGCCTGGTATCTGTTACAGCATCTCCTATTGTTAGCCTTGCTTCACAGAACAACCACCACAGGTCTCAGGCTGCTGATTGTCTTTCTCCACTATATCCCATAGTGTTCTGGTCAATGGATTGCCCTACAAGCCCTGCAAAGGACTAAGTAATCTTTCCTCCTTTCCATAGTTTATTCATTCTCATATGCCCACTTTTTCTGAACGTTTTGCTCCTTGTTTCTACTGTTTTCCATGGCAGTTCTAGATTTCTACTTCTCATGGCTTTCTCTAAACTTCTAAGGTCAACCCCATATCTCATTAGCACAATACCCTTGGGAACTTTTCTGCATCAAGGGAGAGTTAAAATCAAGAGTGTTCTGATTTTGAGCAATTCTCTTTATTCAACTTTATGTTTTATCACTCCTTGATTTGCATCCTCAGGATATGATCTCATTATACCTTCTCTTGGGTTTGTAACAGCTAGATTCCAAAGCTCTTTTGGCCTAGACTTTTTGTACTCCCTCAGCAGACCTGGCTCCTCATTGGCCAAACTCAGGTTTGATTTAACACAGTTATTGGTATGATGGCTGAAAGAGATGGCGAAATTTCATCTGAGACTGGTACATGGTATTTTGTTTGCCAGAACATGGAGGAAGGACTACTACCCTTCAATAAGAAGGAGAGGTCAGAGATTCCAGGGAGGTGGGCTATTCTTGTGCATACTGACCCACAAATCACTGTCGTAGATCTCAGGTTCCCATTTCATCCAAGCCAGAGTCCTGAATTTAACACAGAAAACATGGTTGAGAATTTAACCTCTGGAGTTCCACTGACTTAGGCCTGATCTTCAGCTTGGCCTGGTGTCCAGCTTCAGAAGATTTTCTATGCTACCAAGGAGGGCTTCTCACCATCATAGTGCTTTCCACATTGGCAATCAATCACCTTCAGCTTTTCTTTATCTTTCTTGAGTGCATTTCTGCTAGCACTTAATAAGGGCCATCCAATTCTAGTATTCCATAATCCTTACTAGGAATGATTTTAAGACAAGGTTTGGCTATGTTGCCCAAGCTAGCCTTGACTTTGTGGACTCAAACAATCCTCTAACCTTAACCTCCAAAGACCTACTATGATCCAAAATCTAGATGATGCCAATGTGACCTTATCAAACTTAAAAAGGTGAGTAGGCTATGAGAGCACCTTTATTGTGAACAGGATTATGTGCCCTTCTAATGAGGATTGACCAAGGGCTAGAGTTGATTCCTTCTTGCCCCTCCACTTTGTGCTATGTGAAGCTGCAGCAAGATCTTTACCAACTACCAATGCCTTGTGGACTTCTCAGCCTGTGGAGCTATAAACAATAAATTTTCATTATTCACAAATTACCTAGCCTTAGGATTTTTATAGCAACATAGAAGACTAAGATTCACTGGTTCCCTTGCACCTTCCTAACACCAGCCTGCTCATTCCCCTCTTCTGATAGATACTACAACTATAACCACTGTACCTTATGCATATCAGAGAATGAACTACCATGTCTCTTGGACTCCTCCTTGCTGGACATCACTCATGATCTCCTAGTAGGTGATCCAGCTCCTGCTCCTCTTGGAGAACCTGCTTCTCAGAACCGCTTCTATTGCTGACTGTCTAGGTTAGAGATTTGCATACAGGAGTTTTGGGAAAAGGAAGCAGGAATGCTAACAACAAAACCTCTAAAGAAATGAAGGAAATCAGTTGAGCAAAGAGAGAAGTTGAACTGCAATGAATCAGTAACACACTTCACCCAAAATCACAGAGATGATTCTGCAACTAGGATGGCCATTCAGAGGGAATCCTAAACATGGAAAAGGGACCTGATCCTTGTTGTCTTGTGTCACTAGTCATTGAATTGGCTAGCCTCCAGAAAGCAGGCACACATTTGGGCAAAACATCACCTGTCATTCTTGGAAAGGGATAGAGCTGTGGCCTATTAGCAACCAATAATGAGCAGCAAGGAGAATGAACTTCATGCAGCAGAGGGAACTTTATTAGTCCACACAGCATCTGCCTCAGCTCCTTTTGCATTATGGCCTTGAGGATATATTTCAAGTGCAAAGGATGATAAAACATAGGAACTTGCTTCTTGGTAATTAATACCCTAGATTACAGTGACTTACAGGATCAAACCCAGAAAATAGCAAGAGATTGAAAGATACCTGCAAATTTTTATGATAATAAAGATAAGAGACATACAGACCTCCAATGATGTCTTTATTTAAAGTACTCCAGTTTAGAGACTTACTTGGCTAAGGGATCGTATAAGAACTGGAGGTTTCAAGAAAAGGAAAGAAAGAGCCAGAAGGAGAAGGGAGATAAGGAGAAAGGAAAGAAGGGACAGAGAGGAACACAGAGAGAGGAGCAAGTTGTCCAATGCAGGAACCTTTAGGTTTTTATTTTGCATTATGTGTCTTCATTATTTGAGGCAAAAAAATTAAGATGAATTCAATCCATGAATTTAATCATTTTCCTAAGAGAAATCAAAGAAAAATATACAGGAAAAATATATGTTTTCTGTAGAAAAGTGTACTTCATGATTTTTCCTGTAATATTTTGGAGCCAAACTTACCCCAGATAAATATTTCCTTACTTTTAATGTTCTGTGTATCTCTTTCTTTCTTCACTTCCATGTTAGGAGCTCATTTTGAGATCCCAGATCCTGTCTGGCTCTGGGAATGCAGGGACAGATTTCCCCCAAGTTCTCATAGGCTGGAAGTAAGGATGTCATGGAACAAATAAGTTACAGCACTAAGGCACTAAGGTCTGGTTTCATGGGCGGGGGGGTGGGGAGGGATTCGCAGTAGGGGTCATGGTCCTATGAGAACCTAATGCTGTGGCTGTATCAAAAGGAAGTAGAGCTCAGTGGCAATGAAAGTGATGGGAAGGGAACAGTTGCAAATGCTTACTTGCTGTCAGCCTGTAGATACTAGCAGCTGAGATCCTAATAGAAGAGAGTATGTTACCAGTTTATACCTTGGAAACTTGGAACCCCTGCTGTACTGGGTGAGCATGCCCAGAGCCATAGGAACAGATGAGCCAGAACATCTGTGCAAGGAGAGTAAAGGAGAGCCACTGAGACACCTAGGTTCAAGGAAACCAGCCAAGTTCACTGAATGCCAAGTTCACTGAAGAAATTCATGTCCACAAAACCAACCCTACAAAGAGCACTGAAAATCATACTAGATAGAGATAAAAATGACCATAATCCCCAGAACAACAACAGAAGGAAACCACCAGACAGGGCAAGCAATTAAACAAGGGCAGAAAGCAGGGAACCAACAAAAGAAAAGTAACATGACAAAGTTAAGCTAATATATGTCAGTTAGAACTATCAATGTAAATGGCCTCAGTTCACCAATTAAAAGAAATAGATTTGCACAATGGGTCAAGAAACAGGATCCAACATATGCTGCATGCAAGAAACACACTTAACTCAAAAAGAAACTCACAAATTGAAAGTCAAGAGATGGAAAACAATACTCCATGCAACAGGAACCCAGAAAAAAGGAGAGTAGCTAATTCTGTTTGCAGACAATGTGAACTTTAAACCAAAAATGATCAAACGAGATAAAGAAGGTCACTACATATTAGTTAGGGAAAAAGTTCAGTAGGAAGAGATTACAATCATAAATATATATGCACAAAATATGGGGCACCAACTCTATAAGACAAATACTAATAGACATCAAAAATCAAATATGAAAAATTACAATTGTAACAGGGGACTTTGATACCCCATTGTCACAAAGCAGTAGATCAACTAGACAAAATTCAGCAAAGAAATAATGGAACCAAATCAAACTTATGAAAGAATGGTCTTACTGGATATATGCAGTGTGGTCTATCCAACATTATCAGAATACACATTCTTCTCAGCTGCACATGTGATATTTTCTAAAATAGACCATCTATTAGCCCATAGAACACACTTAAGGAAATGCAAAGGAATTGAAATTACTCATGCATATTATCTGACCATTGTGCATTGAAATTGGAAATTAATGGCAAAAGAAACTGCAAAACCTACATAAACACATGAAAATTAAATAACACCATCCTGAGTGACCAATGGGTCACAGAAGAAACTAAAGAAGAAATTAAGCAATATCTACAATTCAATGAAAATGCAGATAAAACATACCAAAACTTGTGGCATGTAATGAAAACAGTTCAAGAGGAAAAAAATGTATCAGAGAATTCTCACATCAGGAAAACAGAATGAACACAAATAAACAAACTAATGCTGCACCTCAAACTTCTTGAAGAGAAAGTCAAGACAAAAGCTCATAGAAGAGAGGAAAGTGTAAAGATTGGAGCAGAAATTAATGCAATTGAGTAAACAGTACAAAGAATTAATGAGTTAAAGAATTAGTTCTTTGAAAGAATAAATAAAATTGATAAACCACTTGCCAACCTTACCAAAAGAAAGGAAAGAGAAAATTCCAAATTCATGCAATGAGGAATGAGGGTAAAAATTACTAAAGATCCAGTGGAAATTCCAAAAATCATCAACACCTATTTTGAAAACCTTTACTTGCATAGGCTGGAAAACACAGAGAAAATTGACAGATTCCTAGAAAAGTGTGAATTACCAAAGTTGAATAAAGAGCATATAAAAATTTCAAATAACCCAATATCAGTTACCAAAATTCAAAATGCAATTAAAAACTTACCAACAAAGAAAAGCCCAGGCCAGGTCCTGACAGATTTATAGTTGAATTTTACAAGAAATTTAGAGAAGATTTAATGCCAATACTTCTCAAACTCTTTAGTGAAATTAAAAGACAAGCAGTTCTCCCTAGCTCATTCTTGGAGGCAAGTATTACTCTGATACCAAAACCAGAGAAAGACCCAACCAAACAGGAGAATTATAGGTCAATTTCACTAATGAACATTTATGCAAAAATTCTCAATGAAATACTATCAAACAGACTATATACAGCAAATCATCAAGAAGATTATACAGCAAGACCAGGTAGGATTCGTCCCATCATCCTAGAAAGCAAAGATGTTTCAATGTATGCAAATCAATAAGTGTAATATACCACAGCAACAGAGCCAAAGACAAAAAACACATTATCATCTCAATAGATACAGGAAAAGCTTTTGATAAAGTCCAACACTCCTTTGGTAAGAGTACATAAGATTTTATAGTAATCATGTTTTCCCATTTCACTGCTTTGAAACCTTTCAATGTTTTCATTCATCAGTTGGAATGGTTTTATTCTGTTTTGTTTGACTTTATTATGCATGATGGTATGAACAGCTGTTTTGAAGAAAACAAAACATTACGGCAGCCATTGCTGATTTAATATCGTCTTGCTTAGAAGTCTTCCCATGCTTCTACTCTTTTACCATCAGTTCTATCATGTTGTGTCTTACTGGGATTTTAATATAAACAAATTTTTTTATTGAAAATGAGATACTATAGTAGCCATTGATCATTCTCTGTTATTTGGTTCAGAATATCCTGTAATTCTTTCATTCTTTTGGATGGTTTTATACTATTTTGGCAAGTTTGATATTATTGTATTTGAAACTATGCTCAACTATAGCAGAGAAAGAGATATTTTGATAGCTACTGTTAATGTCTGGTTGTCTTATTATAAAGTGCTGTGTTGCTTATGTTGTTCTGTTCTGATCTGCTTTGTTCTACCCACTTTTGTTTTATTCTCTTTAAGATAAAAAAAGTTTTTTTTAGTCAGACACTCTTACATGATTAAAAACCCTACAGAAAATCAGAATAGGTGGTCTCTATCTCAATCTGATAAAAGCCATCTATGACAAACCAACAACCAACATCGTACTAAATAGAAAAACACTGAAAGCTTTAATTCTACAATCAAGAACAACACAAGGATGTCCACTATCACTGCTCCTATTCAATATAGTTCTGGAAACATTAGCCAGAGCAATTAGCCAAAAGAGACAAAGAAAAGGAATAAGGATAGGAAAAACAGAAGTTAAACTATCATTATTTTCAGATTAGATGATACGCTACATAGAAGATCCCAAAAACTCCACCAAAAAACTACTAGGATTCTAAGCAAATTCAACAGCATATCTCGATACAAAATCAGCACTCAAAAATCAATAGAATTCCTGTACACAAGCAACAAACTCACTGAGAGAGAACTTACAGAAATAACACATTTCATGGTAGCATCCAAAAAAATGAAATATTTGGGAATTAATGTAATAAAGAATTTAAAATATCTATACATTAAAAATATAATACTCTTAAAAAGGAGATTGAAGAGGATATTAGGAAATGGAAAGATATCCCTTGCTCTTGCATAGAAAGATCCAACATGGTGAAAATAGTCATACTCCCAAAACTGTTATACAGATTTAATGCAATCCCAATCAGGCTACCATTAACAGTTCTAGAGAAAACATTCTGAACATTCATTTGGAAAAAGAAGAAATCTAGAATAGCAAAGGCAAACCTGGGCAATAAAGGCAAGGCAGGAAGCTTCACAATTCCTGACTTGAAATTATACTACACAGTTACTGTTATAAGATCAGTGTGGTACTGGCAAAAAAAAAAAAAAAAACCAGACCAGAAGATCAATGGAACTGATTAGAAGATGGGGACACACTATAAACACACTGAGCCACCTTATCTTTGACAAAGGGATCAAACATGTTCACCAGAGGAAAGATAACCTCTTTAATAAATAGTGCTAGAAAAATTGGTTTTCCACAATGCCAAAGACTAAAACTAGACCCATGTCTATCAACATGCACTAAACTAAAGTCAAATGGATCAAAGTTCTAAGTATTAAAAGATAAGCATTAAACCTACTGAAAGACAAGGTAGTTAAAAATCTTGAAGGCATAGGGGTAGATAAAGGGATCATGGACAACATGCAAGCTGCATAAGAAGTACTTCAAAAAGTCAACAACTGAGATCACATCATATTAAAAAAGTTTTTGCACTTCCTAAGACATTACCAACAGAGCGAAAAGATACCCCACAGAATGGTATAAAGTTTTAGCCAACTGTCCCTCAGACAAAGGACTTATATCTAGAACATATAAACAATTGAAAAAGATCAGGGTCCCCAAATTCAAAGACCCAATCCAAAAATGGGCATGAGAGATGAACACACACTTCTCAGATGATGGCAAATGGCAAATAAATGTATGAAGAAATGTTCAGTGTCACTGATCATTCGAGAAATGCAAATTAAACAGCATAGAAATTCCACCTCACTTCAGAAAAAATAGCTGCCATCAAGAAATCAACCAATAACAAATGTTGGTGGGGCAGTGAGGAAAGAGAAATATTTCTCCACTGATGATGGCTATGTACAAACACTGTGGAAATCTGTGTGGAGATTCCTAAAACATCTAGGATTGGAGGTCCCATTCAATCCAGCTGTTCCCATTCTGGGTATTGAAATTTTCCCAGAAGAATTGAAAACATCATTGCACAGTGATATACACACACCAATGTTAATAGCAGCACAATTTGTAATAGTTAAATCTTGGAAACAATCTAAATGCTCATCCATCGTGTAATGGATAGAAAAGATGTGGTATTTTTATACAATTGACTATTACTCAGCTATGAAGAAGGATTAACTTGAGGCTTTTATAGGCAAATGGATGCAACTTGGGACCATATTCATAAGTGAAACAAATCAAACTTACATGTGTAAATATTGTATTGTATCCCTAGTGTAAAAAAAAAAACTGAAAGAGTTAAAGAACCAAAATGTACAATACCTATCGTGAAAATGAAAGGGAAAGAAAGTACTCAAAAAGAAAGAACATCTAGGATAGGGGAAAGGAGAAAAGGAAGAAAAGAAAAGATTATGTGTATGTATGTATACATATGCATATGTATACATACATATATACAAGATGGAAACTATACTACTGATATCTGTAAGTTCATCAAAAAGAGCAGCTTGTGCTCCCATTGTTTGATCACTGTTTTCATGCCTAAATCTTATAACTGAACAACTACTTCCAGGATAACGATATGCAATGTATTAGCTAGTGTTAATTTCCTACCACTTTTTTTGAAATTCTGTATCATTTCTACTTTGTTTTATTTTTAAAATAAAAATATTTAAAGTGAAAGACAGGCTCACTACTGTTGCTGTTGTTTCCCCTGCTTGCCACTGCTGCCTCCTGCCTGTTCTGTCATGCACTGCTTCCCTGCTGCTGTGTATCTCTGCCATGCTGCCCTGCCTTGGAATCAACCGACTATGGATTTAATCCTCTACAAACTGTGATCTGAAATAAACTTCTCTTGCTTCAACTTGCAGGTGTCGAGTATTTTGCCTCCACATTGAGAAAATTAACTAAGACACCATGTTATGAAAATGTGTGTGCCTGCATGGAGACGGGTGGGGAGGGGGAAATTCATTGACCTGCAAAATGAAAATTAAGGCAAGTAAAGGGATAGCAATACTATAGTAGAAATTTCAGGTAAACTTGAGCTGTGAATTTTCATTCTTGTACATTTTAGATAGACTGAGGATGAAATACACATACATTAAAACCTAATGGATACAGGGATAAAGTTCTACCATATTTGAACACAATCTGGAATTAAACTTGAGCAAAGTTCCATGGAAATTTCTAAATACATTTTATTCAGTGTGTGAGGTCTCTGCATTAGTTAGGAACCAGTTATCTGCAAGTAACAGAAATTGGACCACAGTGATTTTAACAAAGAGGGGTTTCTTTTTCTCTTAGTGTATGGGTGTAAAATAACAGGTCCCATCCACCAGCTCTTTATGGAAAGAGAATAGTGGCCATCTTATCTTATCCTATCCATTCCTTCTTATCAAAAAAAAAAAAAATAACATTCTCTAGAAGCCACCACAACACAATTTTGTATAAGTCCATGAGCCAGAACTGGGTCCCTTGGCTACCATAGCTACAAGGAAGAGTTGCAAAAGGAACATTTGGATATCTGGTCTTTATATTGAGAGATTCCACAAAAGCATGAGATATACAAAACATTGGAAAGAGTCGGTTAAGATTATTAGCCACAACTTTCATGGATAAATTTAAGTCATAATAGTCAGGTGATATTTTAAGAAACACCTACTTAACCATGCTCAGCTAAGGTGTTTAAATAAAGGTTAGAAAATGCTTTGCATCTCAAATATTTAAGTTATGAAACATCTCTGGAAACACAATGGGATCATAGAGTTTGGAGATAAGAGGAGCTATGCATAAGTATATTGTATGTGTATATTATGATACTCCAACAGCCCAAAAATACTTTTTAGCTTGAAGGGACCACAATTTGGGGGGTTATTCACAATGTCAGCAAAGAACCCAACTAAGAGCATATCTTAGTTCTTAGGTACAAACTAAACATTGTAGACACACACCTACCTTATCTGACCCATAGGATACAGAATTCCTTTATTTCAATATTCCCAGGGCACGTTGGGGCCACTCCTATAGCTCACAGGTCACCAAAATAATCAAACTTATTCTCTCTGCCATGCTTTGTCTTTCTCGGAGAAACCCCAGTAAGGCTCAGGCCTAATGGCTTTCCCTTCCCCTTGCTCCGGTATTCTACCTCGTGACCACTCTAGTGTCTTGCCTTATGGCCCTGCATGGTGTGCCATGCCTCCCGTATCTAGCACTTGTCCATACAATAAACTTTGTTTTCCTGAGTCTCTCCTGTGTCTCTTTTTGTAGCTTCCTTTGGTTGACCAGTTCACAAGAGGATGCAAAACAATGAAACAATGAGAAAAATATTACCAAATCTAAGTAGTTTCATGATAAAATCTCCAAAGAGAGGCTACTTAAAAGTTTCTAGGAAAATAAAAAAGAAAAGTGAATTAATTGCACATTATCAAGGAATGTCACATATTGTTCAAATCTCTAGAGGTAAATTTATTATTATGCTGCAGTTAGTGTTTAGCTGTAGCTACAATATTTTAATAAGAAGAATGATTGACATTTTAAAATATGTGCTATAAGTATTGTTGAGCTAACCCATGCCAAGGCTGCACTCATGCCTGGCTACTTCTCTTAATGACAGCCAGGACCACATGTAGGTGGCTGCACAGAAGTGAAACTCCCTCCAGGGTGACCAAGGCAGCCCTCTCAGGATGCTCTCTGGGACAGCCTCATGTGAGATGCACACTTAGGCCTATACAGCTGTGGTCATGCCTATTAGGCTCTATGGTCACAACTACAGTTTTCTGCCTTAATGGGGCCAATGGACCCACAGTAACTCAGGGTCTTATGGATGCCTAGATAATTTCAATTTATTTCCCTTCCCCATTAGGACTTGCTATACTCATTTGGAAGAATTACAATCCATATCCTACTAAGGACCACCATTTTCTTCCCTCCTTGACCTCTAAGAAGACAGCTTAAATTCTTCTTTTATTGATTGAGTAGTGTTCCTATTTGCTTGAAGCAATGCTCTTCCTACTACCTGAGGAAAAGGACTGATTTTTTCATTTTAAATTACATTCTACTGATATGTTGTCCTACTAAACATGAGTAGCAGCACATGAATTCAACAATATCCAGTGATATAGATCCTAGTTAGTAAGACAAGTTTCCTGGGTATCAAAGAAACATCATCTTACTATGTTTCTAAACACTCACCTTCTCTATCCATATCATGTGAGTAAAAAGTTCACAATGGTCCATGGACATGCTTTGAGTAACACTGGTTAAGAGAAAGGGAACCAGTTCATAGTGTCTTTTTAGAACTGTCATTTAGACTTTAACCAAATAATAACAACAAGAACTTCAGCAATCTTTAATTTTATTTCTGTGTTCATTTCATGAACACTAAAATATTTATGAAACTTTCTTCTTAAATCAGATCTGTTAAGACCCTTAAGTTCTCCATCTTTTAACTTTCTTACATATAAGTTTGAAAATAGGGTGAGACTCCTCCAGCAGTATCTACAAAAGAATACTCCAGAATTATGATTAACCACCAGCTTGGATTCCCTAGTAACCAGCTGCTTCCAAAGGGGAAATGTTGATATGCGCCAAAGGTTGGCTCAGTGTTATGGGTGTATTAATCTATTTACACAGCTGTAAGAGGTATTCTAGCGCATGCTCTATGGATAATTTGCAATTGAAAATCCATTAGCAATATGAATGGAGATGAATAATGCTAAAATGGACTTACCAGGTATGTCAAAATAAGGATGTAAAATGCATTGATAAAGCAAGGAAAAACAGTTACTGTAACGCAGTACAATTTTTTACTCACTTCCCTTAAAAGAGCCTGAAGATAATTTAGACTGTCCTGGGACAAATCTGTTGAAAGGGTTACTAACAAGTTGAAGGAAAGTGGAGAGAAAAGTATTTGGCATAACAGCAGGAGCTTCAGAAAAGAAGTGTGAATATGCAGGTTGCAAATAAACATCCAATGCATTTCAGAGACCATTTTAACCAGGCCTCAATAATAAGCAGAAACAAAGTGAAATGCTGATATTTCAAAACAAGCTAAGCCAGAGAAATGGACAAGAATAACAGTGTCACGTTACCGGAATTAAAATTCACTCAGAGTGATGTTGAGGTAACATTTGTTTTCTTTCCAAAGCACCTTTACCATTAGAATGAGGACCTTTTTGCCATGTCTGTAAGCATGATCGTTCCTTAGTGATACAATCTAGAAAAGCAGATACTGGGTAGAACTCCAGCATTGTACTTTAGGGAAGGGACAGTCATGTTGCTATCTTCATTTCAGTTCATTTTGTGGGATTTGTCATTCTGAGGATTCTGGGGATTTGGGGATGATTTTCACATCTCAATATGAATATTCAAAGTGCTACTTTACATATAGCATTTGGCTTAGATTTGAGTGATTTCTTTCCAGCCTAGAGGGATTTCTCTAAAGAAATCCATGTGTGTTCTCTTAGTTATTTTCACTTAAAAAGAAAAGAAACATAGAAATCTTTAAAAAGTCTTGACTAGGTATAAACAATATTTTTCCCACTGTTTCAGATTTTTAAAATAGTCAATATAAATTTTTTCTAGACTTTGGAAACTAAATTCTCTTATAGTACAAGATCATTAGAAGAAAAATAAAGCAAAGATGCTGAAATTTGGATTTGAAGATGGAAATATCATAGGAAAGAAAATAAAAGTGACAGAGAAAAAAATTAGTTTTAAGGATACAAGATATAATGTATTACTGACATAATGTTAAATATTCAGTTAATTAACCAGAATTCTCAGCGCATGAGAGAGTCCAATTAATTCAAATTTTCTAGATGATTGAAAAGTGTCTTAGAAATCTCTTCTTGTTTTCTGCTTACCTCTTAAGGTTCCTCAAAATCATAATTAACTATTGTTAAGGTTTGTGCATAGGTGTCCCCTTAAAGTCTCATAGGGTCATAGGTAGGTAGGCTTTTCAGAGGTAGCTGAATCTAGAATTCGTGACTGATTCATGGTCCCATTCTGGGATTAAGGATGTGAGTGCAGCACCTAACCTAGGGCAAGTAACCTGCATACGATATAAGAAACAGAAACAGTTTTCTCTCTCCACTCTCTCTTGCTGCTTCTGCTATCTTCCACTACCATGAACAATTATTTCTCCCGTGCCATGTGCCACCCTGCCTTGGAGTCAACCAATTATGAACTGAAACCTCTACAAACTGTTAGCTAAATAAATCTTTCCTTCTTTAACTTTGGGTGTTGGGTATTTTGTCTCAGTAATGAGAGAAAAATAACTAAGACAACTATTGGCTCAAATTGTGCAGAAATATAGATTTTTAAAGGAGAATTGGATTAGCCATGACAAATACTTCAGATGTACTTTCATGGTACTTGTATATATTTAAATATATCCATTTTTGTGACTAGGAAATTAGAATAGAAAGGAATCCATGTCTGATTAAGTCCTTATGAAGTACTGGATTCCTGAAAGATGCTTTCACAAATAAGACCATTTACCATCCCAGAGAACCTTCAAGAGAGGCTTAAAAAGGGAAATTATGCCCACTTCACATATAGAGCTCAAAATGTTAATAAACATTCTAAAAACTCTTACAGTCAAGAACCAACTCGGGTCTGTCTGACTCTAAACCCTTCTACAATCTACCAGACCCCAGTGACTTGGTTTCTGAGCATATTTCCTCCAAGACCACAGTCTAAAAGCCTGGGATATATTTCCCTGTACTGGCTATAGTTCATGAATCTATAAAATTAGAATGTTGATACCTGTAGCAGAAATTGATAGCTGTTCCTATAAATCCACTCTCCCAGTGTTTTTTTTTTAATTGTAATAAATCTCTTTCATCTAGGTACATGGAAAAAAGTCATCATTCCTTGAAGATAGACATGACCAGGCAACAGAGGCATATGACTAACTACCATGGGGCTATGAAAAGAACTGATAAGCATAATCACCGCTCGTATTTTTAAGGAGATGACCTTGCCTTCATGTCCCCTTTACTCCTTCTTGAGAGCTGGAACACAGAGATTGCTGCAAAAAACAAACGCAAGATCACAGATAATCACAATATCATAGCATTGATGGGTTAGGAAAAGAGAATCTTAGGACCCTGAAGCAGAGAAAAATCACACCCTTCATGTCTCTCACTAATGTTGGAAGTGGAGAGTAAAGCTCCTTTCCATTTAAGATACTGTTTTTCTCTTTGACTCTAAGTAATGCCAGTCTTTCCCATCTTCTCATTGCAAAGTTTGATACCATGAAATGAAGAATGTTTAGTAATTAGATAAATGAATAGATAAGTAGGAATTATTGGGGGGCAGTAAAGATCATCTTGTTCCCTGAACCCTGAAAATGTCTTACGAAAATAAAACTTTATAGATTGTTTCTGTTTAGTCAAAGGTTTACTCTACTAATTTTATACAATTTCCCACAAAGAAAAGCCTACTGATTTTCTCTGTTTGTAAGAAGTATTTTTTAGATCTGAGAATACAGCTAACTGATAGAGTGTTTGCCTAGCAGGTTAAAGGGCTTGGCTTCAATCTCCAGCAACACACACACAAAAAAATAAAGAAAAGAAAAGAAAACCTTATAAGGAGAACATTTAAAAAATAATAAGTGATATAATCACTGCACACTTTCTTATTGTTTAGAAAGACTCAGAAAGAGTAAGAGCATTAGATAAAATCATACAGTCCATTAGAGCCAGAACCAGAATGAAAATATGAGTCATATATTTTCAATCACATCTGACTTTTCATTCTGAATATTTTATAACTAAGTAAAAAAAAATCCATGCTAGCTCCTCCATGCATGTGAACTTAATACACATGCACACACACAAACAAACATATACCATGAGGCAATAAAATGTTTCATAAACAAAATTCCGGCTGGGGATTTAGCTCAGCAGCATAAGCACCTGCCTTGCAAGCGCATGGTCGTGAGTTCGATCCCTGGTAACAAAAAAAAAAAAAAAAAATTCCAAACTCATAGATTTAAGAATCTAACTGGGAAACAACACCAATCAATATTCCATAATAGGAAAAGATGAGAAAATAAGAAGAACAGAACAGAGTAGGGGAAAGTGGTGAAACTACAAATGCAGCATTTGATTTGCTCAGGGTGAAATTTGGAATGGTTGTATGATTACAATTGAGTTCTTGAAGAGAGAAGATTGAGTTGAAAATCTTATGAAGAGGAAATGATTGTCTTCTCTCTGTTGACAGAAGCAACACTAGGAGGGAATGCATTTCCCTTAAAGCATAATTTGAACCAAACCATCAATCAAGGTAAATGCAGAGTAAACATTCTACAGCTCTACTGATGCAGAATTTCTTTACCCTCTATTTGGCTGAGAGGTGTAGCTTCAAGGTTTAAGGAAGTATTTTGTACTAAACGTAAAGCAAGTTAGTTGATAGCCCACTTTTCTACATGAGGTCTGAACCCTCATGCTTTTATAATGTCATTTCCAAGATGGTATTTACTGAATATCTATCCTACAATATGTGCTGTTGTTCAAGGTGGAGGTACAGCAGGAGAAAAACATAACAGATATGATTGGTTTCATGGAGCTTCTATTATTGAGTGGTAGGAGGAATAAATAAGAAACAAATAGTGTGTTGGATGTCAAGGAGTGCTGTGTGTGTGAAGGAACAGCAAGGTGGCCAGAGTGGCATCAGCTGAGAAAAGCAAGCTGGAGCAGAGAGATGAGAGGGATGCTAGAAGAGAACAGATATTGTCAGCTCACAGTAAGACCATGAATATCACATAAGTAGGAAGAAATTGGAGGGCTTTGAACACAGAGAACACATGATTCCCCCTGCACCCCAGAAAAATTCTTCTGGTAAGTGAGCAGAGGTTAGACTAGAAGGACAAAGGACGAAAGTGGGACATTCATCAGGAGCCATCTCCCAATGCAGGTAGGATGTAACAGTGATGGCACAAAGGAAATAGTTGAGAGGCTGTAAAATGCTTGGGTTCTGTACATAATTGCTTAATAAATCTGACGCTGTGTTCCAGATAGGACAGAAAAAAATCGACAAGACTCTGTTTTGGTTGGCCGTACTACCTCTTAGATGAAGTGGTGCTATTTACTAAGTTAGGCAGTACAGAGAGAAAACAGTTTAAAGGTGAAGATCACACGGCCAGTTTTGAGTATATTAAATTTGAGGTGGAAACATAAAGCGTATACAAAGTATATAAGTTTGGAGTTTGAGGGAAAAGACCTCTCAAGGGAGAGTGAATTGGGGGAGTCAGAATATACACCTAGTTAATTGAGAGCACCAAGGAAGGTAGTGTAGGTAGCGATGTTTGAAGACTGAGGCTTGGAGGCCTATTGTAGTACAGACTTCAAGCACTTTTCAGTATACAAGTTCCCTTCTTTCCAGTAAAAGAATCGACATTAATGAAATTAACAAGTGCACCCTAATTCACATAGCTTAACAGGCAAAGTGGTAGGGACAGAAGTATTGAGAGTCCGAAGTCCAACAGAGCTGTGTTTGAATCCCTGCTACGTTTTTAATTGGCTTTGTCCTTGTGTGTGTCCCTTCCCCTCCCGAAGCCTTCTCAGCTGTGGCCCTCTGCCCACTGAAGGGTTGCTGCGAAAATGAAATAATGCATATGCAAAAGCACACAGGAAGCTGCCCTGCAAAGTGAGCTACCACAGTCATTAATTGCTTTTTTTCACATGCATTTTTTAATTAGAAGCCTTCTAGATTTAACGTGCAGTGAAGCAGGAGCAAAAGAGGAAAAAAAGTATTACTGTCTGGGCCAACACATGAAATTTCCATGTATCAAAGAGGTTTTTTTATGGCTTCATGATTTTTTTAACTGATCTGGTCGGGTAAAGATAACTTTCATTCTTTCTCTATTCATCTTTAGAGGAAACTAGGGCAGAGAGTTTGCCCTTTTCAATGTTTCATTAAGCAAGAAGTGTGCCTGCCCTGCGCACCCTGTAATAACTGCCATGGCTCTCAGAATGGGGGAGGATTTCAACCTACCTGAGCACTCTTGAATCTATATTCTTCCCCCAGGCGAAGACCTGCCTGATACACTTATCACCTGAACCTGTGGCAAGTGATTTTCTTTGCCTTTATCATGTCACCTTCCAGCCTTGCACCAGCATATGGTCTATTATGCGCAAGTGATTAAACAGATTTTCTGCCATGGGTAAAAAATATATTTCCCACTGGATACAGCAAAGGCTCTGTAAGTCTCTCCCAGAAAAGCAAGTCTAGAATTCTAAGTGACTTGGTGGGACAGGTAGGAGAGAAAGTCATTATGCTGATAGGTTCATAACTTGTGACTTCTATTGGTGTAAAGGGAAAATCCATCCACTCTGTGATTTCTCCTGGACAAAATGGAGGTCAGAGTACTGCACTCATGAAATAATTATCTTGCCCCTTGGTGGCTTATACATGCTATCGTTTACCCTGGATGTCCTCTCCTACTTGTTCACCTAGATATCATTCACTCATGCTGCAAATACGCAGCTCAGATGCTACCTTCCCCAGGTACAGAAGCCAGTGACTTCCCTCTCTCCCCTGACCAAGTGAACAGTACCTCTATGACTTTCGAAATTCCCAGGATCTAGACACTTATGGTGTTGCACTGTGGAATTGCTTATCTATCTCCCATGCAATGTATGAACACACACACACACATACACATACATGCACCCAGACCCACACACAAAGACACAGGGTATTGTCTGGGGGTTGTTTACAATCTCTCAAACTTCAGTGCCCAGCACCATAAATATTTAGTAAACACTTGGTTAACTTATTTTCTGATTCCCTAAATTTCCTTATTTAAGTGAGCTCAGTATGATACTGAAAATATTAGTGAATTTCATAATACTCATTATTTTTGAAACATGTATTTTTCATGTATTGTGCATAAACATATGCAAATACAAACAAAAGAAAAATGTTCTGAAATGGTATCCCATAATCTCTAGGAAATGGAGTTATTGCTTTCCTTGTTTGATTTTTTTGTTGAATTTATCAAAATTCAATAATAAAATTACTATTTTCAAAATGTTAATTATAATGATAAATTTGCATAAACACATTAAATGATGATGACCAGTTAACACTAACTGATCCCTGGTAGACATCTGCTTGAAGATACACTGTCTGTAAGCATATGCCTTTGGGCAGTTTTCTCAGCCTTTCAGAGACTGTTCCATTTATAAAATTATGGGGACTAAGTGGGTTGTCATGTGGATAAAATAAAAACTACATATATGAAATGTCTTTTGTAGTAACTGATGCATTTAATGGAATGCATATTCCATTAAGGAAAGCGGTTAGTGTGCTCTTTCTAGAAACACAGTTCATAGTTAGGAAAAATCTCTCTTTAGTAAAGACAAGAAAGCACCTGTTAGAAGAAACCAAGGTAGTTTTAATTTTTCAGTGACATTGGGGCTTTCTCAGGCCAGTTCCCATAGAAACAGTGCTGAGGTTTATAATGATGTTCTGGGAACCTAGGTTATGTGAGATACCTGGACAGAAACACCTAATTTGGCCACACAGCCAGGCCTCTAAATGTATTCCCTCAGTAACCTATGTCTGCTAAAGAAGGGAAGAGCAAGACTGACTTTAGGTGGAAAGAATGAAATGCAAAACAGACCCATTTGAGATGGAATCTCACATTAGATACTGAGCAACTTGTCAGGGCTTTAGGAAAACATTTTAAATTTCAGGCCCTTCAGGTCTGTGGAATAAAGAATACTGTGACCAACTATACAGAGGTCTCAGCAGAATTAGAAAGAAATTAAGAGGCCTAGTGTGTTTCCTAGTAGCTCTCATTATTTGAGACCAGTTACAGTGCAAACACCTGACAGGCAAGACAAGTGACTTAAATGAAGGCAACAGGCCAAGCAGATCCCGTAGCACAAGGCGACTGCTTATCCGTTGAGTAAACAGCCAGCACACGATTCTAGCAGGAGGAGCGATGGAAATGCAAGGCAGGGGACCAGTTCTGTGGATTAAAGAAATGACAGAAATCTGGATTTCACATAGACTGTCTCAGTTTTGCATTTGTTTTTAAAGTCAACAACAACCTGAAATAAATCCCACATGTGGTTTACCTACTTGCAACTTTGGATTTAATCTCTACCTAGTGAGATTTAGATGAAACTAAATATCTTAAGAAAAGAAACAAAGGACTAGATTCACTGAATATACTCAGTCCCGTGGGATTTCTTTGGTCACCCCCTCAACTGATGGTTATTCAATTTCCTCCAGGACTTCTCTGGGCCCCACACAGGGATGCAAGGGAAAAACAGCCACATTTGTTTAAATTTAGGAAGGGGTGGATGCTAGAAACCTTTAGGATGTAATGTTTTATATTTAGGCAGGCATTTGCAAAAATAGTGGTGCTTTAGAATCACCTAGAGAGCTTTCATGAAGCCACTATCCACACGTATCGCCAGTTTTCTTAGGACCAAATTAATTAGAATAATTGGAGGTAAGGACCTCAGAACGCAGCACTTTATTAAAAATGTCCAGGTGATTTTAATGTGCAGCTATTTCTGAGAACTTCTCTGTCAAAGCTTTGTAGTTCTAGAAATTCCCCTGCTGAAATAAAAAGAAAAGTAGACCTAGTACTTGTCACTAACATCTCTAGAATTAATTTATGAGACAATATTAAACCTGGCTAGTTAGGTAGTGTGGGCAGAGGACTTACAGCACAGACCTTAGAAGACTAGAGGGGAGAAGGGAGCGGAAAAAAAGTGAGGTCCCAGGACCAGGAAGAGCATAAAGGATTCACAGGGATACAGTCATGCTCAAATTTGCACTTGAGGTGAGCTCCGCACCCCCACATCCAGAGCCCAGAGTCGCTGTCTCCCAGGATGAAGCAGGGATTTACTAGTCATTCGCTCTCAGCCACATGGAGCGCTGAACTCACAAGGCGACATCATTATAAAGGAATCTGAAGGGTGTCGTGATAAATTGCAATAAATCAGACACCAGAAGATAAATGCTTCATGATCTCACTTATATTTGGAAACTGAAACTCGCAGAGATGTGGAGTAGTGCTGTAGTTGCCAGGGGCTGGGGTCAGGGAAGGAAATGAGATGTTGGTCAAAGGGTACAAAGTCTCAGTTTTGTAGGATGAGCCAGTGCTACGGATGTGATGTACAGAGTACTGGCTGCACTAACAAACACCGAATTACGTATTTGAAATAATTTACTAAGAAGACAGATTTGACTTACCGAGAGACAGACAGACAGAGAGAAAATGGTAACTATTGAGATGACGGTGCACACTGACTAGCTTTGATTTTTCAATGTGAAATCTTTATTTTACAATGTAAACATATAGCAAAATATCCAGTTGTACACCTTAGACACACAAAATTTTACTTGACAATTATATCTCAACGAAGGAGGGAGGAAGTAATGCCGGGGACGTCCACGCGGGGGCAGTCTCCGTGGTGGCTGTGCCTTGAGATGAGTCTTCCAAGGTCCTGCTTGTTTCCCATTCCTCGTCCACTCTCCTCTGGGTAGGTCGGTCTGGGTCTGCGCCGACAGAGACATGAGGCTAAGCGGGGCCTCACAGTATTGTCCATCTGCCTGAGTGCCCTGGCCACCGTCACATGGTCCAGGGGCAAACGGAAGCTGCAGATCCGGGCCAAGAAGCAGGTGGACCAAGAAGCAGGTGAACCACTATCCTGTCATCGCGCAAAGGAGACGTCTTGCACATGCGCACGGGAAAGCTGGAAAATGCGACCGGGTTTAACAGCAGCCTGGCCAAGAACCAGCCCTTTGTTTTCTCCCTTGGCACAGGAGAGGTCATCAAGGGATGGGACCAGAAGCTGATGCAGATGTGTGGAGGGGAAAAGGGAAAGTTAGTAATCCCTTCTGGGCTGGGATGGGGGGCTACCCCAAAGATCCCAGGTGCTGCAACTGCAGTATTCCAGGTAGAGCTGCTCAAGGTGCAGCGCTGGTCAGAACTGTAGCCAGCTTCAGAGGGGCAGGCAGGGGGGCCTAATGTGGGACCAGATGGTTTAAAGAACAAAACCAAACCTTGAAAGTCAAAATAAATAAATGAGGGGGGAGGGGATAGGAGAGGAGAGGAGAGGAGAGGAGAGGAGGGAAAGAGGGAAGGGAAGGGAAGGGAAGGGAAGGGAAGGGAAGGGAAGGGAAGAGAAAAGATGGAAGGGAAGGGAAGGGAAGGGAAAAGATGGAAGGGAAGGGAAGGGAAGAGAAATAGCAGGAGAGAGAAAGAAGAAAAGAAAGGTGAGTAGGATTAAAAAACACCTGGTGGGAGAAGGGGCTTTAACTGTTCATATAATGCAAAGGAGATTCATGAATACACTTCAAAACAAAAAAGTGTTGATTTGGATGCAATGGCACTTCCAATTCAGATCTATAGGGCATCAAAAGGACTAAGATGATTGAATCTTTCAACAATGTATGCATAGATCAAAACATTGCATTTTACCTCATGAAATACACTATTGTCAAAGGAAAGAAGGAGGGAGGCATGGAAGAAATTAAGCATTCCTGTATTGTCCCATTACCTCTCTTCTCTCAAAGGCTGTCAGGGACTTCATTTCAGGCATATAATTTGAAATCATCATAAAAGATTTTTTTAAAGGAGCCACACCTTTTAATATAAGCTCGAGTGAGATGAAAAGTTAAATTCTTTTTCACAGATGTCCGTAACAGGGAACTCGCTGGCTTTCGTTTAAAAGAAAAAGGAGAAAAAAAAATCTTCCATCGAGTTTTGTGTTCACCATTCTGCACTCAAGTGGCTCTTGAATTCAAAGGAGAGGAAGGCTCTCACCTGTAAAGAGCCTCAACTGGAAACACAGCAGTGTAGACTTGACTCAAGTAGTGGGGGGAGGGAGCATCTGCCACCCACAGTCAGGCCAACAAATCCCAGTGGCCAAATGAACTGTCACGGAAAGTAGAGTCTTCTTTGGGAGCCAGAAGGGATGAACAGAGCAAAGGGAATAGGGGCTGCAGGAAGGGGGCGAGATATTAGGACTCCTGGGGTAGGTGGAGTGGACAGGCATAAAGGCAGAGAGCTGAGCTCTCAAGTACGGATGGGTCTCATCCAATTAAAAGTCACAAATGAAATAGACCTAAATGACCAGCAGTTTTCAGCAGAAACAAAGAAAACATTTTTTATTTTTAGAAATCTTTATTAAATCCAGTGAAGCCAGGGTGTCATGACGGTGATTTATTGCACTGGAAAATTCCAGAACAACCAAATGACACATTTTCTTCTACTTCTGGAAAGTAATTAGCCTCTGTATTGCTAAAGGGCTTGTCAGCAGCTTTGTCAAGCAAAAAGGAAAACCCAGTTACTTATAAGCCTTGGGCTTCTTGCATTACTTGTGATCTCCTTTGCCCTTAATGGCACAATCCTTTTTTTCTGGCCTATTGTTTTTCCCTAAGTAATACAGGAAGGGAGGGGAAGTAACACGGTAGTCACTGATGCAACACAGAACTAGTAAAGTGAGGAAGACAGTACACATCCCCTCCCATGGGCAACTCTCCATGAGGATGGCCAGTGATATGAACCACAAAGGCTGTTAATGCTCACAGCCACCCTAAATGACTAGGTCTAATGCAGAGGGGAAGAAACATAAGCTTGCAGAGTAACTAATTCATCCAAGGCCAGAA
>PVJX010027101.1:0-25177 GCA_004027295.1 Dolichotis patagonum | reverse complement strand
TGTGCTCCAGGCCCATTCTAATCCTGGGACTGATGTAATGCACACTCTGACTTCCCCATCAGCATACACAGCTCTGCTGGAGGCTAGAGCTTGTTGCTCTCTCTTTCAGTGATTCATTGCATATGGGTGCCCAACAGAAAACATATTTGCAGATTGTACCAGAGTCCACTTCCAACTTAGCATTTGATCACACTGTGGCAGGCCTGGCCCTGGGCTCTGAGACAAACCCTTATGTCAGGTTTGGTTCCTACTACCTAGTGGATGGAGTTCTGCTTAATGCTTTGCCCTCTAAGGCTGACAGGTTAATGAGTAGTAGACATCATAAGCTAACTGGATATTCATGGCTCCTGAGTCTCACTCTGAGCTTTAGCTTGGTAGTAAAGGTCTTGAGATGTTAGCAGTACTGTGTTTCTCCATAAAAGGCCTGGTACTGAGTATCATTTTTAAGGTGTGAAATTAAATCTCTCTCCCTCTCAGAAAAGAGAATTGTGTCTCTCCTTATTGGACGTCTTGCAGTTGGAGGAACACCTTTCCATTTTCTTCATTGTGTCTGTTCCTTTTGATATTTTCCAAGCAGGTGCTATTGTCTCTCACTCACTTTCCTTAACTCTTGCAGAGGTGTTCTGGGGGGATGAATAGCTTTCAACTTGTGCCTATGGGAAGAAATGTCTAGAGAACCTTACATAGCCATCACCTTGCTCAGCACCTGTGGTGAAACTGAGGGACAAAACGTTATAAGATGTACGACAAGGAGGAAAATGGCAAAAATCAGACTTGTCTTATTATTAATTGCATTAAATGTAAATGAACCAATCACTCCATTGAAAAAATAGTTGACAAAATAAATTTCAATAAATGCCCCAAGTATCTGGTGTTTATAAGTAATTCATTATAAATTTAAAGAGACAAATAGATTGAATGGAAAAAGATTTTACACACAAATAGTAACTAAGTGACAGATCCACATAGACATACTGATATTATACAAAATAGACTTCGTGAAAAAAATGTTACAAGAAGGAAGAAGGACATTATATGTTGATAAATTGGTCAGACTGTTAAGAAGATGCATACATAGAATCAGAGTCCACAAATGTATGAAGAAAAATCAGCAGAACTGATGGAAGAAATAGTGCTGCAGTAATAGACAACTCAACACTTCTCTCTAAACAATAGATTGAAAAATTAGACAGAGGATCAGTGAAGTAATAGAGGATTAGAACCAAACTACAAGTGAAATCGCATGGACAGACATATACTGAACACACCACCAAATAAAGGTAGAATATATATTCTTTTCTAATAAATATAAAACATTCATGAAAACAGACCATACCTCAGGCCACAAAAAATGTTATTACATTTCCAAAAATAGATTACAGTCATGCATAGTATTTCCTCTTACTAGAACAAAGTGAAAATAACTAATAGGAAACAAACAAATGTGTGGAACTCAATTCACATACTCTTAAATAACCAATAGGTGAAAAATAAATTACAAATTGAATTAGAGAATAATTTGAGATAAGAAAAGGAAAAAATTGTAGTATAAAGTATCTACACACACAAATCATATTTATTTATGCATGCATGAAATGAACAGCCTGAAGATAAAGCTAAGAATATAATTCATATTATAATAATATCTAAATGAATAAAATACTTAGGAATAATTTTGAAGAGTTAGTTTCAAGACCTATACACTCAAACTGCAAGATATGGATTAAAGAAATTAAAGAAGATCTATACAAAAGGAAATATATTTTAAATTTATTGAATGGAGAACTTAAAATTGTTAAGATTACAATACACTACAAAATAGCTTATAGATTCAATGTAATCTGTATCAAAATTCTAATGATGACTCTCACAGAAATAGTTTATGTAAGGCCAAAACAAGTGCAGAAAAGGAATAGTTGATCCTATTAGTACTGTGCAATGAAATGACACCCCTACCATAGCTAAAGTAAACTTTAATGAGCAGAAATAATGTTGCAGGGTTGATTTGCATGAAGGATGTCATCCAGTGGGAAACTAAGAGTCTCTTCAACAATGATGAGGACTAATGGATAAACACAAACTAAAGGGTGAAATCATACTTCCTCACACCATATATAACTCAAAATGAAAAAAAAACTGCCTAAGTATCATAGATAGAAGAAACCTTTGGATTAAGAATATATGCTATTGGATTAAATGATCAAATGTTAGACACCAAGGAACCAAGAAGTTTCCATCCTTTCCAGGCTCAGAATTGCAAAGGTGATTGGATTATGAGGCTGTATTGCTGACTAGTTTATGAGAATACATCAGTCACTGGGGTGTGGTCTGAACAGTTTATCTACCTCCTCGTTTCCTCTCTTCTTGCTCTCTCCTTTCTGTCTGCCACACCATGAGGAGCTCTCCTCCCCCATGTCTCTCAGTCCTGCTTTTTCTACTTTGGAGCCGGCTGATCCTGGTCTGAAATATGAGTCAAAATAAATTTATCTTTTTTAAATTATAGATTTTGGATATTTTGTCACAAGAATAAGGAAGATAACTAAGACAGACATGAAAAGTTTAATGAATAAAAGATAAATGATCATCAAAAGTCTTGGACACCAATGGTTATTAATAAGAAATTTAAAGGATATAATGACAGAAAATATATGGAAATCATATGTCTCATAATGATCTAATATTCACAGTATTATTCACAGTACAATGTCTTTTACACATTAGCTTGTAAGTTCTTTTAGACATTAGCTTGTAAGAGAACTTACAAGCTAATGTCTAAAAGATGAAGCAAATATTTAAAGTATCTGGTCTGGCATATACAGAGATTGGAATATGTTACTTCATCCTAACCAATAAAAGCCTAAATAAGTTAAAAATCATTCATAACCCGCCAGGTAAGGCCATGGTCCTGAGTTTGATTCTCAGTACAAAAAAAAATCAATAGTTCTTAGATTCATCAAAACATTGAGATCATAAGGAAAACTGCTGCTTCCAAAATTGGAAAGACCGAGTGTTAGATAAAGAAAGATCTCTACATTTTAAATCAAAATCGGTGAGAAGAATAAACCTCTGTAGGAACCATTATCAGGGTAGCAAACATTAATTGCATATGAAAAATTACAGGGTACTCAGTGTGAACAGCTATGAGATTTTAAAAGTCCAGGAAGGCCTAGTCTTGAGGATGATGCTTTTGTGAGCTTTACATCTAGGAGCCAGATGAAATTCACAAATAAAATCAGGGGGAAAGTCCCTTCTGTTTTGGTGAAGAGAAGAAAGGTAGTCATTTTCAAACATTCCTAGAGCATTCTGTCCTTAGCATGGCTGCCCTTAATTGAAATGATTTTACCTGAGGCTACTATACTGAAGTTTTATCAGAACGTCAGTGTCCTACAGGAAAGGAAATACCTGTCTCTAGCCCTCTCCTTCCTTCTGTCTCACCTAAGGGAGACACAACTGAAACATACTTGATAACTCACAGTCTAGGAGTATAGGCTTACTAGCAGATTGTGAGCTAATCTTTCAATTATGTAGAATGTATCCTTTGTCCCCCCACTTTGCCACACTATTCATCATGCTAGCCTTTAAATAAAAATTACTATGCTCACTAAAAGGCAAAACAAAAAGAATAATTGATAAACACAGAGCAGACGTCAGAACCAGACTCATATGCAATAGGAATGTTAGAACAATCATGTCAAGAATTTAAAATAGTTATGAATAATATGATAATCAGTCCTATGGTAAAAAGCATACAAGTAAAGATGATAAATTTAAAATAGGTGGAGATTCTCAAAAAGGAAAAAAGAAATCCTAGCAAAGAAAAGCAGAATATTTACAGAACATAACATAAATTTTGTTATAAAGGCACATAAACATGATCTGTCAGACCCACATTTTTCTTTAGAGTATTCCACTGAAGAATTTTTAGTTTCAATTTTATGAGTTTTATTATATCAAACAATGAGTAATTAATAGGGAAAAATCACCAAATAAATCTTTGAATATTTAATATTTATTGAGTGCTTATAAAAAAGCATCAGAATAAAAATTAAAGTTAAAAAGCATCAAAATCTTCAACATCGACTGTTTTTTTGGTGTACAAAGTCTAAAAAATGAACAACACAAATAATTTCTTATATGACCTGCAGTGAAAATATTAATGCCATTTTTACAAAAAGATCTGCATCATTTATCACACCCAAGGCAGTCCCTGCTCATGACAACAGCATGTTCCATACACTTGTATTTGTTATACTGACAGCACAACTGTTTTGATTTCCTGTCCTCTCTGTAGCACATACTTGACATTTCACTGGTCTTGCTGTTTTTTCAGGACCTTCTTGTGTTATACAGTGCATAGTTAATGGAAACATAAAATGCCAATAAAACAAAGTATTAAATTCTTAACCTGTATTGTGTGCTTAGAAGAGACATCACCAGTTGCATATTAGCTGTGTACTTGCTTATAAAACCCAAAAGACAACATCAGAAATAAATTCCAATATTAACTACAGTGAAAATATCAGTAGAATTCTAACACAGAAATAAGATTTTCTTCAACTGTCACACCCAAGGTAGACTTCACAGATGACAATTGCATGTTCCATGCACATGTCTTGCTTTCACTGTAAGAATATGTACTTAGTTTTGCTTTCCTATGTGGCAGTCACGTCACCTCTATTCTCTTCCTGTTTTATAAGAATTTCTTACTCTATTGTACGATATCCACTTAACATGGAAATAAGACATCAATAATATAAAATATCAAATACCTAGCGAGAAGAGACACCAACATGTTCATGTCAGCTGTTTACTTGCTTACAAAACCTAAAAGATAACGTAAAAAAATAAAAACCTATGTGAACTTCAATGTAAACACAAACAAAAGTCTGCCACAGAAACAAGTTTTACTTATTTGTTACACCCAAGGCAGTCTTCACTCATGACAACTTCATATTCCGTGTACAAGTATTACTTACACTGATAACACAAGATTTTATTTACCTGTACTTTCTTGTAGGGCACAGTTGACATTCTTTTGTTTTGTTTTGTTTTGTTTTTTCGATTGTTATATGTCTTTGTTATGCTGTACCAGCCTGTCCAACTTTCAGCTCATCAGTGTGCTCCATATTATATTTTGTTTCAAGGGCAGAAAAATTTTGTTTTTCCTCTGCTGTAAATGATCGCTTAGGACCTCTAGTCTCCATCTTCTAAGAAAATTTATCCACGATATTTTGCACTTGGCATTTTCTTATAAACTATCAAACTATTTATGCCACACATGTTTAAGATCAAGTAAAACACTAACATTGGCCAATGTGTTGTGCTTCAAATGGCATGATATTTGCTGCATCATTCATCAAAAACATATACTACAACTTTGGTTTTGTTGTAGAAAGTTTTCATCTCTAGTTTCTGTTTTGTTGAGGTTTCCCTATCGATATTTCCATCATGGTAAAATGTTGGCGTCGGCATTTTGTTTCTCTTTGCCAACGCTGTATCTTTCTGAAATCCGAAGATTTTACTATACAATTCTCTGTTTTGAAATTTCAACATTTCATTTAGAATTTGTTTTGTTCCTGTGCATAGTTCCTGCACTGGTCAACTTGTGCTCTTTTAGCAAATGTAACATCAATTGGAAACCAGTAAACCAATTGTCAAATGTCACTTTCTGATTAGTTTGGGAAATGGGAAGAATAAGTCTGTTTACAACATGATTTGGTTTATTATTATGTGAATAGGAACCCAGTGGGTGAGTTCCAGGACGAATGTCTAATTTGAAAGCATAATATCTTTGCATCTGCAGGGGCATAATTTTTCCATGCCATATTATGACCCATTGCTTTTCCATAAATCTTTTGCATTCCTGCAATTAGTATGAAAATCCCTGCTAATTACAGCAGACCTATGAATGCTTTCAGTTGTTAGTGAGGTGTCATAACATATACATTTTTGAATATGACTATTGGTGCATATAGAACATTTTACTTGCATTTCAGCCTTTGTATATTTCACAGCATCTGGTAGCATTTCATCTGGTACAGTTTCCAACATTGAATGGCAGTCCTTGGACTCTGTCCAACAATGTTTCACCCCTGTTGAGACCCTCACTATAATTTTGGACCAAGTCTGACATTGTATCATTCCTTTGATTGTGTGGCCATTTTTCAACATTTTACTAGTCCAATATGTACTTACATTGCTGTTTTCTTTGCAGTCTGAATGAAGAAAGTCTGCATTTCCTGTGTCTGAATCAGTCAATTCTTGCTCCATTTTACTGTCACAGGATATTTGGTTCATATGGACGATGTCAAAGCCATCATCATTACCAACATCATCATCAATATCACTGTGCTTTTGTCACAAAAGCATGTATTTTACCATAATGGATCATCTTCATCATCTATCCATAAATAATCTGATGATTCAATTTTGACCTCCTTCAAAACTTGCAAATCTTGTTTTTCATGTGCCATTGTACTGAATTTTGCTACTAGAAAAGTAAAAAGAAAATCCTTTTTTAAAGTAACAAATCTTGGAGTGGATAGGGGCTATTGGGTCCACTGTGATGCACAGATAAACATGCAAAACCAGTTAAATGGAACATAATGTCAGGAAACATTGCATTTGGCCACTTTTGCACATGTGTGCATACCTTGCTGTTCATCACACCATGTGGACAAATACATAGATTGTCTCTAGTATTTGTCAAGAAAAGTTACTTAGATGTACAGCAGGCTACTATTATTCTAAAGTACAAATTTACAACAGAAAATTAAGGGATGGGTCTACTGGACCTAGTAATGTTTCTAATGGACTACAATAGTTGATATAAGGATGGGTAGTATGTTGGATAAAGAGGATGGGAAAAGATGACCTAATGGGTACAAATCACAACCAGATGGGAAGAATACATTCTAATATCCTACTACATAAAAGTGTGAATATACTTAACCATATTCTATTATATATTTCAAGTTACCTAGAAAGTGGACTCTGAATGTTTTCATTACAAATAAAAGATAAATGATCATGATGATGTAAAACTTAAATATTCTGTTCAATCAATTATAAGGATAATGTATAAATATCTTAAGACATCACTTTGTACTCCATAAAGATGTGGAATTAATATCTGTTAATATCTGTAATAAAGAAAAAAGGCAACATATAGAAAAAATGTAAGCCAAAAATGTCAATAAATATTTTAATTGTTTATTATTTACATGTACCAATTAAAAGACAAATAGATTGAATCAAAACCTAAGATTCAATAATCTGTTGGTTGCCAGAAAACCATGTTAAATATAAAAACACAAGACATTAAAATAAAAAAGCTGCAGAAAGATATACTGTAGTAACACTAATCAAAAGAAAGCTGAAATAGCTACATTATATTCAGGTGAATTGGACTTAGAATAGGAGAAATTCTTAGGGATACAAAGAAGCACCGTTTAATGATAATGAGCCAACTCTCCAACAAGAGGTAACAACCCTGGATTTATACATCACTGGGCACTGAAAATCAGGGATTGTGGAAGAATGGGATAGAGTTATTGCTTTAATGTTTATAGGGTTTCCATTTGGCATGACAAAATATCTTGGAAATGGATGGGGTTAAAGAATGAGCATTGAGAATATATTTAGTTCTCCTGAATATTTACTCTAAAAATACAAGTAGCTCATTTTTGTTTGTGAATTTTGACTTAATTAAAACAAATACATGAAGAGAATAAAATTATGCATATTCAACATATCACTTAGTGAATAGTTATTGCTGAACTGGTAAAAGCTTGGCATTTGTGGCGTTTCGCCCTGCCTTTTAACTAAGACACAACTTGATATATTACTTACGGTAGTATATTTCCTCTCCCAAACACTGCATGCCTCAGAATACTTCCCATTGCAGATACTAGGCTTTCCCTACCACAAAAAAGCAAAGAAACATTGTGACTCTAGATCCTATGATAAACTTTATCCTTTAAGGATAGTCAATTTTAATTTTCCTGCAACTGCTGGCCAAGTTTACACATCACTATGAATGAATGTAATCTCTTTATGGAGGCTAGGAAGCCCTCAGAGTCCCACGAAACAGATAGGGGCCCCCTCACGAGAACCTAAGTAGGTTTATAAGACGAATGTTGCTGCATCCTAAGGTGGCAGCATTCTCCAAATCGGTTTTCAAATATTTTCTCTTCAATAATTATAGTCAGTATAGTACTGTTTTAAAAATTATCATAGTAATAATCCTTGAGGTCAAAACTTTCAGAGAATTTCAACTTAATTTTTTATTGTGGGGCTTCATTTTCCTGTTAAATTCACAGATTTTCACCTCTTAAAAACTCTCTTGGTAAGAGCCAGGAAGGTCTCTTATCGGTTTTATTAGCCCATCTATGGCTGTCTTGTATGTTGCTTGTCAAAAAGAGACAGTGGGTACCTAGAAAGGTTATTCAAGGAACTCAACAGTTTTTCACTGCAGCTTACTTTTAAAATCGTTGCTTGAGTTACTATGGTCAGATAACAAAAATAGCAAAAACATCTCAAAAAGGAATACCCCAAAGCAACCATGTGTTATGTTCTAAGCATCTGTGATTCAGGTGCCCAGATGAGGCAGGGTATTTGACTTGCCCCTGGAGGGATATCCCAAGGCCAGATTGCTCAAACCTAATGTCATCTGCAAGGTGGCTCCCTTCCAGACCTAAAAGCTCATTCTTCAGGGTAGCTTCGACCTTAGCAGGAGCTATTGCCACAGGAGCTATATGGAGTTGCTGCCTGTGGCTCAGGATGACCGAAGACTTTACAGCCGTGTTCCAGGACTGTGCAGCCCCAGAGAGCCAGGTAGAAGATCAGTGCATATGACAACTCGTGACAGAAGGCCATTGTTTGGGGCAGTCTCAAGCCCCACTCAGGTGTGAGAGCTTGCAATCTTGTTCACACTGCAACAAAAACACATTGGAAGGAAATAAAAGTAAACTGGAGTTGTCATCTTTGGAAAACTTCATATACCACCCCACTTTTTCCTGTAAATTTATTCTTTCTATTTAATTCAAGAAAAAATAAAGAAGGAATGCTAATTGATCAAATACTCATCTTCAAATAGGTGTAAAGAGTGAGAGGGAGATAACATATTACACTTCTCGTGACTATTCGATTGTGCACCCTTTATATTTCATACCAGTCCTACAGATGAATAACCTGTATGTTGCTGAGAAATATTGCTTTTTCTCTATATGTGTTGTGACTTCCAAAATCACTGACTTTATATGTGATCACAAGAAAACTTGAAATACTTCTTTTAGTCGTATTCAGTAGCTAGATTGATCGTGAGATGAGTGTCTAAAATACCTTTGTCCAGCATAAAGGATTAGTTTCAAATGGCCTGCATATACAGTGGTGCCTTGGTTCACAGAATTCATTCTTAATGTTCACAAACTGAATTGAATGAGAAACAAATCAAATTTTCCTATAAGGTCAACATTGATCCTAATTGTTGAATCTGATTCAGTTCTTGTCCAATTTGGTTTGCAACCAGAAGTGTGGAAAGAATTAAGTTCATGAACCAAGGCACCACTTGTAATACTTTCATATTTGGACAGGATATGTGTGTGCCTTGCCTGTGACACTATGAAGGCATACTATCATACTTTCTTCATGGGGATCAATTCTGTAAAGTTTAGCTTTGGAAAGGAAAAGAGTATGTGTTATTTAATCAGATTTTGTAGATGACACATATAAAGCAGTAATATTTATACCATCTTTTGCAGTAAAATGAGGGCTAATATCAATATTTATTTGCTGTATCTATCTTAATTTTGGAGCCTGGTATCATCAATTACTTTTTCTGTCATAGTATTGTTTGTTTTTTCTCTTTTTTCCACATCATAATCTTTAATTGTCTGATATTCAATATACTGAATGTTGACAACCACATTTGACTCATTCAGAAATATATGGTGATACCGATCTTAATGACTATATAGTTTCCTTCATATATGTCTGTAAATATGTCAAATAATGTTAATATTACTATAATTTATTGGATGCTTACTATAGTCTAGAGTCTTTAGATACTATGATAAATATTTCACATTGTCTCATTTGTGCTTCACAAAAACCTAGTGAGATTTGCACTATTGATATTTGCATTATAAAGGTTGAAAAGTTGAAGAAAGGCAATTAACTTGTCCTGGTGAACCTGTTTTCAACCCACATGGCTTACAATCTTTTACTCTTTTCTTTCTTTACTGCAGATGGAATAAGGAATATAATTTGGTTTTGAATGTATATAACAACCAAAGAGTTATGATTCATTTTGAGAAGATTTTTTATGATGAGATGATACAGTATCATGTCATTTTGGTACTTATATTAATTATATGAATTGTGATTCTGTCATAGATTTCCTCTTCTATGGACACTTTTGTTACTCTACCAGTTTCAAGAAAATACAACTAATTGGAAAAATATCTGATAGCTTTTGTGTAAAGTTCATGTGTCATTTCAGTTATGAGGGAAGTAGTAACATTCCCTTCTGGAAGCCATAATTACATGAATATTTGAAATTGAGTATCTCTTCAAAACTCCAAGGGAGCTGATATGAGTGTTGACAAGATGTCAACCAAGACTTTTGACTTAACCAAGGCAGGTGATCTGGTTGGCGGTGCTGAAGTCACAGGACAGGTATGTAAATTTCATCACCTCAGTGAGGAATGCTTTTCCTAGATTTCATTCCAAAGGTATGAGAGCTTACAAGGATGTGAGGAAGGCTTCTTAGGACACAGGGAACTGTGAATATGGAAGAACACAAGGAAAATGAATGGATAGAGAACAGTAGTAAGGGCTTTTGCAAACAGCCATGGAGGTGAGACAAAGCTGACTGAAACAGAAACATCAGTGGGGAGGCTGCATTTCTGCATTTAGCAAAGGCTGATGGTAAGACCAAGATATGTGTAGGAAAATTTATAGGCCAGGCATAAATGATCTAGAATGTTCTGGTATATTCAAATTTATTTCAATTTTTCCTATGCCAATTAAGGAAATGATGCAGCCATAACCCAGTGGCCTGTGGACTGGAAATGGCAGTTTATGAGGGTGCAGTCAACATATGAGAATAGGGACAAAGATACACAGGAGAAGACTGACAGAGAGCTCAGTTTTCTAGATAACAGTATCTCTCAAAGCCAGAGTTGGCCTTATAGCCCAGAGAGGTAAGACAGAAATATGCCTAATAGAAAAGCCTGATAAACTACTAAAACTGTGCAGTATGTGGTTCTATTTCCTTATGATGGCAACCATGAATGAGAATCATTGGAAATAAATGAATCTTCATTGTCATGATCCACATCAGATGCTTCCATTGTTGTGTGAGTCCATAACCAGGTGTTAAAAGTATGTGTGCATATTTAACATACCAAAAGCATTGCATGGGTACTTCTTTGCATAACATTTTGCCACCTAATTTATTGCCACCTAATATTATATAACAACCATTCTTCTAGGTTTCTGAAGTCTTTATAGATGCTATTATTATTATTTTTGAAATATCACTTTGGGTAATTACATAGCAACTTATTATTATTGAACAAAAAGATCACCTTTTTCATTTAAATAAGCCTATGATAAACACATTTAGGTTTTAAGTGTGTGCGTCCAGTGTAGGATAAGAAAGAATTGGGATGATTAGTGAATTTTAATTTAATAAAGCCTTTCATAGTTCTTGCACAAGTGACAGATTATTTCTTGAAGGATTGCAACACAATTTTACGTTGCCATCCCTGCAGTCTGAGTACACATTGGTCACCATTTTTGAATACAATCTATATGTCTTAAATGTGATTGGTTATGCATTGGTTGTATAAGAGGGCACTGCCAAGAACAATGTTGAGGCTTTGATTCTGATACTGTCATAAAATCTTTGGACTTCGCTATTACTTTGTGCAACTACGTGGTCATTTTTCATGTCTTCCAAGACATTTTTGTTAAATTCATAGGCTAATGGTTGAGGCTGTGAACTCTGAAATTTGTGAGAATTGTTAAACTAAAATCAGAGTCTCCACCACTTGAGACTATCCTCATTAGTGAAATAAGTAAGAATCATATTTATAAATATCACATTGTTTCTCTAGTGTAAAAAGTAATAAGAACTGTAGGAGCAATAAAACCCAAAATGTGTAATTGCTACTGTAAAAAAGAGGAAAGAAAGTGCTCTAAAGGATGTAACTGCATGTATGTTTAAGTGTGTAAGATAGATGACCATATTACTGTTTTTGTTAGATTGTTGAGCAGAACTGTTAACAGTCTCACTGTTTGAATGTCTACTTTGCATGCTTTAATTTTGTAACTTGAACAGTTATTTCCAATGATGACAGTATGTAATGTATCAAGTGGCCATTTCTTAGTGTTTTTATTTTTGTTTTGGTTTTTTTGTTGTTGTTCTTTTCTTTTTTTCCCTTAGGAATTCTGTACCATTGTTACCCTTTTTCTGTTTTGTTTGGTTGGTTTTTTTTTCTCTTTAAATAAAATTTTAAAAAATTGAAAAAAATCAGAGACTCTAGATCTGAGGCCCCTCAAAATTTGCAGATGTAAACATTGCATTTAACTCTGGCAAGAGTTCTTAATAAAAGCAGGCATCATTACTGTCTGAGGTTCTTTACATTTTAAAGATCTCTTGTATTTACACAGTAATTTAGACCATTTAAAATATATAGATGGCAAAGTCAGAGCACGATAATAATAATGTTCTTCAAAATGTTGACTGAACTGAATTGATGGTCCAGTATCAAGTAGTCAGAAAATACAAAATGCTTATTGCTATAAACAATAATTTTCAGTGTTTTTAGTACCTAACATGTGCCACACATGATTCTAAGCATTTTACACCTTTTACCTTATTTCATTTTAACAAAAACTCTGTGAGTTCAGTATTATTGTCATTTACATTTTAAAGAAGACAGGAAAGTAAGGATGGAGAGACTAAGTTAGCTAGAGGTATTTGAACTCAGGAGCATAAAGCAGGAACTTTTGCTCTTACTAAATCTTCTCTGTTATACAAATGAAGCATAGACATGATACTGGCAATGTTGATGATAGTGATATACACTTTTATGATGAAAATCTTTATTACTAGCAGCTGCAAATGTTGAGTGTTTATCTTTTCCAGACTCTTTACTTAGCGTTTAGCTTATATTTATTTGTTAATACTTGCATCAACTTGAAGGGATTGATACAAAATGTCATTTAGGTGGGTTTTCCAGTTCACACGTGTGAGAAGTGAGCAAACTCCAGTTAATCAATGGAGCGTGAAAGTCTACCTACCCACTCCAGAGCTCATGTTCCCTTACCCGAAGTGTCTCTGTTCTCAGAAACACCACACCAGGCAGCAGTTTCACCTGAATATATATGCTACTTTTATTAAGAATTCTCTAATAACTATGACAGTCATATTGTTATCCAAATACTTTCTTTTATAATGAGTCTAGAATTTTCATATGGACACTAAATTCATCTTTTTTTACAGTAAAAGGTTTTTGTCATGTACACAGTCGTAGATGGTGAAATTACAAGGTCAAGTCCTGTCACTGATGATTTAATGCAACAATGAAGACTGACAACGTATCCTAAGTGGTTTGGAGCCATCACTTATTCTATTTCTGGAATGCACCTAGAATCCTAGATTCCCAGAGCTAGAAGGATATTAGAGGTCACCCAGTTCAACTTCTTCATTTTGTAAATTAGATATCAAACAAACAAACATACCTGCCATGGTATTAGATCTTGTGTTACTTTTAAAATTCTATCTTTAAAAAGCATTTCTCAGTGAAAGCGTATTACTCTAGATTGAGCTCATGTATGCACAATATATATTATGTGCATATAATGTGACTGAGTGTGTACTTCCAGTCACACCAAGAGAGACCAGCCCCATTCATCCCAGGCTTCTCTCATACCTAAAATTGCGTAGCTGTAACACAGCGAATAAGCACAGGCAGCTTCTGGAAGTTAAAAGCAGGGAGGTGGGCTGCACAGTGGGGGTTTCGGTACACAGGAAACAGCACAGTGGTGGGAGTCTCCTTTCATCACTCACATATCCTGTCCAGGTCCCCTGGAGACCTCCAACCCTCAACTGAAAATAGGTCTCCACCAAAAAATTTCCATAAAATAAAGCTTTTCCTAAACAGAAGACTTAAAAAAGAGTGGCAGAACACAAAAGAGTATTTGTTTAACAATACCCACCTTACCGCACACAAACCACAATGGAAAATCTGTCCCACTCCAAGGAGTCCACGGGGCTGAGCAGGGAGCTGATATTGCTTCTACCTCCTACTTCACTGAAGCGGGTGGTGGGTTTCCATTCATCTAACATGTGCCCTTTGGGGAGACGAACAGAAAGCTGACCTTCACTCATAACTCACTCAGCAGTGGTCACAGCATTGCTCTGATGATTCCTATGAAGAGGTGTCCATAGCAGCCTGCAAAGAGATACACTTCCAGCCATCACCTGGGGAATGGAGGTGGGGCTTTGCAGCTTTAACTAGGATTGTCCTAATATGGTATAGCAAGGAGATAGGTCTCCAGCGATATCCAGCAGCTATAAGATTTTAAGGTAGTAAGTATAACTACTTCCCACTCCGCTTTTTCTCCCCACTGGTGCCAGTTGGGCCCAGTGCTGAGAATTGTGGCTTCAGCACAACTGTTCAGCATGATGCTTCCTAGTGCTAGTCAACATGCTACCTCTAATGTCACCTGCACACAGTGCGAGGCCAAACTTCACAACCAGCCACAGTGAGGTTCAGTGATGTGGGGGGAAGCGAGACTCTCACTTCCCTTTTTTAACCTCTCCTGGAGTCAGCAGATCTCAGTAAAAAGCTGAGCTTCTGTTCCCACCCTGCAGCTACCAAGCTGTGCTTTCCCTCCTCAAACAGTTAAAATTACATAAAGGCAATGACATTGTGCAAATTGATGCCTCACTTTCTTGGAGAATATGTCAGAGTGACTAAAAGAGATTCTACACTTTCATCCTCAAAACAGATACAAGAAATAAAATAACAAAGACGAGCACAAAATCAACAAAATTGAAAACCTGAAATAATATGGAAAATGAACAAATCAAATAAAATTCTTTGAAAAAATGTCAAATCTTTAGCAAGTGTGGCACAAAGTAAAAAAAAATAAATACCAAGGCTTCCAACTTCTGGAGTGAAATAATGTTTATCACTATAGATTCTATAGTGATTAGTCTTAAAGGAATAACATGAAAAAATTTAAACTCTTGAATTCAACAACTTAGAAAAATAGATCAAATCCTAATAAAATAGGTTACAAAAATTAACCAAGATAAAAGAGTATTGTGATAGTCTTTTTATCGTTCAAGAAATGCAATTTATGATTAAAACCTCAAAAAAAAGAAAAGAAAACAATTGAAATCCATAGGTTTAGATGGTTTCATTGAAAAATCTACTATTGTAATATTGGAAGTTTTAGCTAATAAAATGAGGTCAAAAATAAAACAAAGTAAATAGTGAGAAGAGTGAAGGAATGAAGAAAAGAAAGAAGAAGAGAAAAATTAGGAAGAAAAGAGGAGACCTAGAGAAAATAAAAGACGTAAATGAATGAACATGGGAATGTAAGAAACAATGGGAACTAAATGTATGTTATGGAGTTGCCTATATAGAAAATTACAGCTAATCCGCAGGAAAACTTCCTAGAAATAAAAAATTAGTTACTAGTAATACATAATACCTGGCCAGGGGTTTAGCTCAGCGGTTTAAGTGCTTGCTTGGCAAACATGCAGTCATGAGTTCCATCACTGGTACCAAAAAAAAGTAAAAATTCCCCCAAATCAAATATCTTTCTGTATACCAATTTATGGCAAAAAATTTAAAAGCAAAATGTGTTCACTATATCTCTGAAGGAAAGAAACATTTGGTATTGAGAGAAAAAATGTATAGGACTGGATGCTGAAATTGATAAAATATTAATGAATGAAATCAAAGATATAAGGTATTGGGAGGGACATACTATCTACATCTATAAAGCAAAGCAACCTTAGTCTCCCATGTTACTTGAAAATTAACTCAAAAGAATTAAATGAAAATTGTAAAATGCAGATATATAAGAAAATATTCAAGGCCAGGGCTATAGCTCAGTGGCAGAGCACCTGCCTGCCAAGTACAAGGTGGTGAGTTCAATTCCCAGTACAAAAAACTAAACAAATAAAAGAGAGAAAATTTACAGAACCTGTGACTAGGCAGAACTCTTGGACTTGTTAACAAAAACGTGATAGATCAATGGGAAAGTTATTAACCTAGACTTCCTAAAAATTAGAAAACTTAGTACTATGAAACACCTCTAGTAAGACCACAAAAATAAGCTAGAAAGTGGTAGATAACACAGTGCTACCTCACTTCACGAATGCTTCTGTTTGCAAACAATTTGGTTCACAAGAAGAAATGCTTGGCTAAATTTTGTTTTTGTTAGAGAACTCTGTATAATGTGATGGACAAGATCGTGGCCATCTTTCCTACATGAACATGAAAGTGGTTATCTCTTCCAGAATCATGGAATGAATTAAGTTTGTGAACTGAGGTACCACCATATTCATGAACGATAAGCAGGGAAATGAATATCATGTAGAATATGCAAATGTATTTTCATAACTCAAAAGTTAAAAATAAATCCAACCTCTGGGTAGTGTTCCAACACACACACACACACACACACACACACACACACACATATATATATATATTTATTTATGTTAAAATTCTCTACTGTGTTGTAACATCAGTTAAAAACTGGACAATATGAAAAGCCAACAATTAGTAGATCTTTCATGCAAGTAAAGTCACAAATAAAACTAATGTCTTGGAAACTGAGAGATAGGATGGCAGATACAGAGAATCACAACTTTCTATAGCAGATGCCTATAAGTAGATACTTACTTGTCAATTAACAGTAGGGTAGGCGAATCTGAGTTGCAGCTGACAAATTGCTGAGGTTTCAGTGTGGACAAGACTGAGTGTAAAATCCTTAGAGGACCTAGTTAAAAGAGTGTTTCCTGGCTTTTCCGAGTTTTATCTTCCAGAGCTACACAGCATATATTGAAGAAAAAAATCTCCGTGTTTCAAGAAAATGTAGCATTTAAAATATACAATGAGGCATTCTGTTCTTAGTAAGACCTGCTCTTAGAAGAAACTAAGGTATCAGGCTTTACTCTGCAGAGAATTCACCAGGGACCAACTACTTAGAGATAGGAAACACTCTTTCAATCCCCTCTGAACATCCTGCCCCACCTAAGCACGAGAAACTTTGAAACACACTTATGAGTTTCCCCTGTCAGAGGCCCACATTCAGAACAAGACTGAGACCTAACCACAAAGCTAGAGAATGCTTTCTGCCTCCTCTAGGTGTTACCATTGCATTGCTAAAGGCATATGTACTGTAGTTTCTTTTCTGTAGCATGTCATGCCTGTATCCCACTAAATTGAGGAGCCATGCTTAAAGGCCAAAATACAGTTTAAATGGATTGGACAAGCACCAAATGAGAATCAGTTATACCAATATAACTGGAATTATTAGAAAAGGAATTGGAAGTAAATATGGATAATATGATAAAAACACCAAAGGAATATAGCACACTTAAGAATAGATGAATAATGAAAGCAGAGAGAAGGCAGGAAACAAAAATGCAGATTTTTTAGAAATATAGAAAGGGATTGGGCAGAGGAAGGAGGATAGGAAGAGGAGTAGAGAGATAAATCATTAAGTTATACTTTATCTATCTATCTCTCTAACATCTGTCTTCTATCCTCCAAAATCAAATGTTACTGTGATAATTGTGAACATATTCTAATAATAAAAATGTTGAACATTATACAAAATTTTTTTTGAATGCTAGAGATTGAAACCACTATAACAGAAATGAAAAACATCTTCGATGGACTCATTACCAGATATTTCTATGGAAAATATTTCTGAGATGGAGGATAAAAATTCAAAAATTTTTGAAACTGAAAAACAATGATAAAAATAGTCTATTGTGAACAAACAACAGAATATTAAAGAATAACTTCAAAAATCTACTATATGGGTAGAGAGGCTATTAAAAAGAGAATAGGGAAATGAACAAATGAAATACTTAAAATAATAATGACTGAAAATTTCTCCCAGATTACAAACCACAAAATTAAGAACCCAAAGAATAATACACAGGACAAATACTCAACCTCCCCCACCAAAAAACCTATATTCAGGTTTCTCACTTTCTCACTTCAAAAAATTGAGGGTAAAGAAATAAATTTTGCAACACACAGAGGTGAAGAAAAAGAAAACCATCTTACTGGAGCAGAGAAAATATAAGAATTCATTTTACTTGCAAACCATACTAGCAAGTGTAGACCCAAATATTTAATGGTGAAGAATAACCACCAAACTTAAAGTCTATACTCAATAAATTACTCTAAGAAGAACTAAGATAAGTGGGAGACAGCCTTAAATGCATATTGTTGAGTAAAAGGTGTCAATCTGAAAAGTTTATATCATTCCATCTCTGTAACATTCTAGAAAAGGCAAAACTATGTCTGCAGGAAATAAGAAAAAATAGAAAAGTTATTGTAATCTAACATGGACAAAGCCAGGTGTGGTGTCACACATCTGTAATCCCTAAGGCTGAGGCAGGAGGATGGTTGCAAGTTCGAGACCAGCCTGGGCTACAAAGTGAGCTCATGACCAGCCTGAGCTGCATAGCAAAACCCTGTCTCAAAAAGACAAGAAAAATCTATCAGGGACACTGTTTCTAAAAGTGTAATTGATTCAGAATATTTGTCTTATATGTTTTATGTATATGAGGCCTGTTAGTCTAGTTGCTGTTCTGTATGTATTGTCATTAATTTTGTAAGTATTTATAAGATAAATTAATGAATCTGTAGCTGCCAAAAAGAGGAGTGGAAGACAGAGGGAAATCGGAATTGAGATGTGTTATGTATACGTACTATTTCCGTACCATGAATGTAATCACTGTACTGCAAACGTATATCAATAAAAATGTAAAAAAAAAAATTAAAGAGATCGATAATTTCCAAAAACTGGGGGATGGGAATGATGAATAGCCAGAACACAGGTGGTTTTGAAGGAATGAGTCTACTTTGTGTGATACTAGGATGGAGAAATATTCATTAATGTGTACCCATAAAATGTACTACACCAAGGATAAGCTCTAAAATAAAGTTGGCCTGGCATGGTGGCACATGCCTGTAATCCTAGCACGCAGAAGGCTGAGGCAGGAGGATAACTGTGAGTCGGAGGCCAGCCTGGGCTACATGGAGTTCAAGGCCAGCCTGAGATGCAGAGTGAGACCCTGTCTCAAAAAGACAAAACAAAGAAGCAAACCAAAGGTAAACTATGTGTCACTACAGGTTCCTTGATTGTAATGAATGTACTCCAGCTCTAGGGGATATCAGTAGCAGGGAAAGCGGCATGTGCAGATTTGGGGTAGAAGGAAATTCTTTATATTTTCTATTAAATTTTGCTCTGTACTTAAAGCTGCTCTAAAAGACAACTTATTAATTAAAAAACAAATTTTAGAAATCCCATATCTATCTGTTACGTTTTAGGTCAATGATGTCCTCCCCGATTTCAGGAGCTCATACAGGAGCAGCTTTTGGAAGGTGACTGAATCGTGGGGGGATGTAGCTGACTGACTGCTATCTGGTTTGGCCTCCTGGAAAGAGCAGGCTCGGAGTGCACAGCCTGCCAGGGTGTATGTCCGTACCTGGCCTTCCAGGCCGGGCAGCCAGGAGGCCTTCCTTCTGCCTCCTGGCTGCCTGGACATGAGCAACGTTTCTTCTACCATGCTGTTTCTTTGTTTAAAGCCCTGCAAACAAGGAGAAAAATTTCTGAAACCATGAGCCAAAACATCACTCTTCTTTCAGCTGCGGGGGCTACATGTTTTTCCCCAGTGTCCAGGAAAGTAAGACGCCAGCCGTTTAAGATAATGGACAAAATGCATGTGGCGCCTTCACCAAGCAGGATACACGAAGGGTAAACAAGGAGCGGAAAAGATGCTCTATATCATTAGCTGATTCAGAAATAAAAACTGAAACACAGTAAGATAGACTGATTGAAAGAAGAAAAATAGTGAAAGTAACAAGTGCTGGTTAGGATGCAGCAATCTGATCTACTCATCCATCACTGGGGATGCCAGAGGAGAAATGATTAATGGGTTCTAAATTATAGTTAGATAGGAGGGAGACATTTCGAGGTGCTCTTTAGTGCTCAGCAGGGTGACTATAGATATTAATGCACTGTGCTTTTCAACATGCCACAATGAACGATTTGCAAAGATTTCATCAGGAAGAAATGAGAAATATTTCAGAAACTAGATGTTTAATTTGATAAACACTATGCAATGAAAGAATGTATCAAAGCATCATGAGGTATCTATGAATATGTCTAATTTTATATGTTGCTTGGTACCAGTTAAAATAAATTTACAAATCAAAATTCACTCTACAAACAAAAGACTATGGCAGTTCTCATACACACATAACAGTTGCCCATTTTTAATCTTATTATAGCCATTCACAAATATTAATTGAACAAATTAAGAGATTCACTTTTAGTTCCATCCATGCCTAGATCATGCACTGATAGCGTCCCCCCATCCTAATTCTACTGTCTTGCCCCTCTCTGGTTTGCCCTGTCATCAGGTCCCCCAGATTCCTTCCTAGTCACTTGAAGCTCCTCTCTTATTGTCATCATTTTTTTCCACATTTGAGAGAAAACTAACAATTATTTTTTTCTGCATGTGGCTTATTTCATTTCTTATGATGTCCTCTAGTACCAATCTGTTTCCTGACAATGACAGGATTTAATTATTATTTATGGATGAGTAATACTGTAATACAGAGATAAAATATAGATATAGATAAATATGTAGATACTGTGTATAGATATATTATATTATATTATATTATATTATATTAGTCCATTCACATTTTGACAGAATTATTCTACATTTTACAAAGTTAAACAGGGCCAAAATAAACAAAGTGTACAAGCATCTCTTTTATACTCCAATATATATTTTTCTGCATTTATTGAGATGGTTGACTTTTATCTTTGATTCTACTCATGGTCTGTATTATGCTTATTGATTTGCATATGGTGACCTGTCCTTTCATGCCTGCAATGAGCCCATCTTGATCAAGGTGTCTGACTTTTTTTTGTCTGACCTTTTTAATGTGTTGCTGAATTTGATTGGACCAAGTTTTATTAAGGATTCCTGAATTTATGTTAACTGAGAATACTGGCATATAGCTTTCTGTTTCATATTTGCTCTGTCCTTTCCTTGTCAAGTTTTCGTAGCAGGGTGATACTAGCTTTCTAGAAAGAGCTGGAAGGTTTCCTGACCTTTCTATCTATGGGGCAATTTGACAAAACTTTGCTGCTTCTTCTTTAAGAAGTTTGATTTGAACAGGAAGACACTCAGAAAGAAGATGAGCCACACCTTCTCTTGAGCCAGGGTCTGCCATGGGGAATGGGAAGAGAATCAGCAAGAAGACGAACCATACTTTCCCATGAGCCAACACCAGTGTGTGGGCTGGGAACCCAGAAGTGCATCCCTCCGCCTCCTCCAGTAAGCAACTGGCTGAGTCAGAGGACTCAGGGTGAGATGATAGCAACCGAAGGGAAAGGAATAGCATGATGCTCCTTATTGTTTGTCTGACTTTGCAGGCCAGGGGCTGGTGGTCTGGGCATCTATTTGGAGGATTGCAGTGTGCATTGTGACAACTGTGAGGAATTTCCTTCTGTCTTGTGTTTAAAATTCAATGTTTTGTTCCATTTTACTCTTTTTTGTTTTTTGTATCGGTACCAGGGATCGAACTCACAGCCGCATTCTTGCAAGGCAGGCATTGATGCCACTGAGCTAAATCCCCAGCCCCTTCCATTTTACTCTTTGTGGGTTTTTTCCTGTATCTGATAACCTCAGCAGCTACTTTGAAGATAACAATATGCAATGTAACAACTATTGTTAAATTCCTATCATCTTGTTTGGAAAACTTATATAGCTATTGTTTTATTGTTGTTGTTGTTTTGCTATTGTTGTCATTGTCTTTTAGGTTTGTTTGCTTCTTGATTTTCTTGTTTTTTTCTCTTTAAAATAAATAAATAAATAAATAAATAAATAAATAAAGTTTGATTTAAAATGAAGCCATGAAACTAAATATGCAGCTATAAGACCAGCAGTTGCACACTTGGTCAACTGTCACAGAGAAATGAAAACATATTCACACAAAAACTTACACACAATGACTTCTAGATGCCTCCTCATAATAGACTCAAACCAGAAACAATGCAAATGTCCATCGATACTGTACCTAAACAAATGCTGTACAACAGTACTTTGAGACAGTAAAATTCAACAAAAAGGAATAAAATATTGACACATGCACAAGCTTGGATATATATCTGGATGGTTATGTTATATGAAAAGAAAAATCAATCTCCAAGTTTACAAATTAAAATTCCATTTATATGGAATACTAAAGTTGTTAAAAAAGAGCACATCATTGGTTGTCAGAGGTCATGAGAGAGTGACAACAGGAGAAATGTAACCATAGCTGTTAAACAGCAGCATGAACTAATTTTGTGATCATGAAATGACTGGTATCTTGACTATGCCAATGTGAATGTGCTGCTAACACTATAGCACAATTTTGCAAGATATTACCGTGGGCAAAAGGAGGTTAAAACTTATGTAGGGATTCCCCTGTGTTATGTATTGCAACTGAATGTGAATGAATGCTATCTTAAACTAAGAAATTATTTGAAAGTATGGATAGCAGCATTATTCACACTTACCAAAACCTGAAACTGACTCCAATGCCCCACAAATGATGACTCTAGAGACAAAACATGGCATGTTCCACAATAAAATGAATCAGTTACTGATACATGGTGTAACATGACTGAGTCTGGTAGGAAGTACAAGTGAAAGAAGCCACTTCGATGACAACAACAACAGCAAGGACAAAAATCCCAAGAGCACAAGATCCCACTTATAGAACATGCCAATACCAAGTTCCCAGCCACAGAAGGCAGATTAGTGGTTGCCAGAGACTGTTTGTGGGAAGTGGAATTTCCTTGGGGATGATGTGCTCGCTCTGGAATTAGATGATACTGGTAACTGCTTGACACAGCATGCTTCATGCCACTGAGTGGCACCGTTGAAAGTAACGACATGATAAAATTTGTCACATATGTTTTGTACCACATAAAATATAGTAGAAAACGACATCAAAATATGAAAATATTCATCTCTAAATGAGTGAATCATAAATAAGTTTTATGGTTTTTTGTATTCTTGTAATGTCTAGAACCTTTTTTCAGGGGGGAGGGGAATCTTGTACTGGGATTGAACCCAGCCTCTTTAAAATGAGGTACATTCCCAGTTGTTTTAACTGTTTTAAAAATAGTTTGAATCAGGGTCTTTCTAGGTTGCTAAATTGCACAGGTGAGATTTAAACTAGCTGTGCCCCTGACCACGCCTATTTGAATGCTGGGATTAATTTTAAATGAACACATTAATTTTAGCATCATAAAAACAGAGAAAAATACCAATGCATGCACTCCAGTATTTAAGGAAGCCTGGTATTCCAGGAGAGTTTAAAGTAGTGAAGTACAAAGTAGAAAACAAATATAAAGCTTTCATGTTTATTATGAAAATGCTACAAATTATTAACAATATCATAATACATTTCCATTTACCCAACAATTAACTTCAGCAATTATCAATTTGTGGCCAATTTTATTTTATTTTATGCTCATCTATATAGAAAAGATTAGTGAAATTGTGCTGTGGGTAAAAAGAGCATGCAATGTAAAGTGAGATCTACTTGTCATTTAATGGCAATTCTGCCTTTTATTATCTGGTTTGTGAGTCCACACATGGGTTTGAATATAAGATTTTCAGACAAGTCTATGGGCTATTTCACTAATTTTAATCTCAGTATCTTTCTCTCTTAAAAATGACAGACTGTGTGTATTGTAAGTTAAGTGACATGGGGGAAAAGAAAATAGTGCACAAATTACATCAATCAATGGATTAACTGTATCGCTGACCTATTTTTTAGTAACTTGGATAAAAGACAAATACAATTCTAGATGTTCTATGGGGTTGGGGCTTTAGCTCAGTGGCATAAACACCTGCCTGGCAAGTGCAAGGTCATGAGTTCGTTCCCCAGTACCCACCCCCCCAAAAATTATAGATGTTCTAAAGCTAAATTAATCAACAAATTTTATCAATTTGTAATTGCAGAGGAATCCCATGTCTCAAATAGACTAAATCAGTGGGTTTACTCTTGTGATCGTTTACAGTGATTATTAAAGCACACTCTGAATTTTAAAAAGTGCCAGTTTGCAGAATGTATTTTATGGTCATCATACACGATGTTAGTACTTAAAACTTTCTGTGTTTCCCTAGACAACTTTGAAATTTGAGAAAATAACAAATAAGGAATGAAAAAAACCACTAAAATATCTAATAAATATGTGCTGCCTGAAAAATTTTTGCTTTTTCATATTGATGCATGAATTAAAACATAAGTACTTTTATATATTAACTAATTTTTCAGACATTTAGGCAGAACTTCATCTGCATTTTACAGTGGGTTTTACAATTTTGGATCATTCCTGAGTGACTGTAGTTTGGCATGATATGAAACTTGATGCAACTTAACCCTTTTACAGTGGTGCAAACCCACCTACCTACCACATCTTCCTCTCATGCAAAGGCAAGCAGGTTCATTCCATCATAAGAAAGGGCAGTTAAAGTCTCCTGAAGTAGCCCTTGTGGACAAATCAGATCACTGAATTAACCACACTGCTACTGGCTCCTCTATTCAAATAAAATTCCAGCCGCTCCCAAGCATGGCCTTGGTGCCCAATGATTGTAAAGTGCTTTACTATCACCTTTAATAAGTCCGCCTCACATCCACCTAGGCAGCACACGTGGAACATGGAGCTCTACTTTCCAGTAACACAGTGTGTTCCCTCCTTCAGCATTCCCTGGATCACTTGCACACCCACCTCCCTACTGAGCACTGTGGACATGAAATGGATAGGGCACAGCCGAGAGTAGTCTAGCTGGTTACAAAGTCAGATGAAGGGGACATTACCAACT
>PVJX010027100.1:0-25167 GCA_004027295.1 Dolichotis patagonum | reverse complement strand
GGTGAGATTTTGGTGTGAAAATAATGCAATAATTGCAAAGTAATTTTGCAAATTGGAAACAAAGCAAAATAACTGACACATCTGTTCATTTCTGTGTTGTATGATATTTTAAATAAACATCGGAACTATAACTGACAATATTATACCATTGACTACTATGAGGCAAAGTAGCATGAGGACATACAATGGGTAGCAAAGGCATTTACAAATTTCTAGAAATTTCATACATTCTATAAAATTCTGGAAATATTTATATAAATAATGCTTACTGCTGGGTGTGGTGACACATGCCTATAATCTTAGCACTCAGGAGGCTGGAGGCAAGAGAAGTTCAGAGGCAACCTGTACTATGAAGCGAGATTCTGCTTCAAAGCAGAAGAAAACAAAAACTTAGCCATATAAATAGGAGTAAATACCATTTCTTATTTGATAAAACTTTTCACACAAAAACATATTCATTAAAGTCATTATTCTCAACATTTCTTTTTAGAAAGTGAAATAATAAATTTTTTGAGATTTCTAGAGGCCCTCTGAGAAGTCTTGGTGAATTAAAAAAAATTCCATTTATGGCTTTTTTTTTTTTGAGAGGGAGAAGGCAAAATTTCAAAAGTTGACCAAATGTCAAAGGTTTGAATGCTTGTTTAGGTAAGATCATAGATTTCTGTAAAATAATAATTATTTATCTATTTAGAAAAAGTGACAGTACCTGATTTTTAAAGATACCCAGAGAAAGTAAGGTGCTCAATTAAAAATTCTGAGGTTTGGTTGTTTTAACAGTAAGAAAACTTATTTCTATTGATAATGGAACAAATACAGCACAGAAATTATTCTGATAAGACACAAAATCTGTTTCCCAGTAGGTTACTTTAAATGTAAAGAAAAACCTTTTATAATCTTTTCATAAGGGCAAACCAATACCTTAAGAAATTGTCGCTTTAAGAGAAAGAGAAACAAAGTTATCAGTAGGCTATTTGGTATTGATTTTCATTTTAAAACTTTATAAATAAATGTATCCAATGTAGCTAGCTTATCAAGATAAAAATTTATTTCTGTATATAGATCTTTTACAACTAGCATTCAGGTTTCTTCCTATTCTTACATTTGAGAACAGTTTTTAAATAATTTCTAAACTACTAATTTAGGCAAAAGCATTCTATTTTTTCTGCTTAACAAATACATGAATTTCCTGTATATTCTGCTTACAAAGCAGTCTTCTTTCATTATTATGATTTCCTGTAGTTTCATATGCATATATTGATTACAGTTTTCATCACATGTAAACTTCGTTTCACAGAGAAACCTACGAAGAAGATATCTGTGAGCTGGCTGACATATACTGGCATTTCATAGCCAATTAGTATATCTCATGAATACACCATCTCATAATCTAGCAATATATGTTTCTTTACAGTAACAAAACTTTTTCATGATAGCCAAAGAGTATGTTTATTAATATGCCCAAATATCTTTAGTCTCTTTGAAAAACAAGAAGTCAAATGTATACAAACATAAACTTATGCTATATAAACAACATATGACAATGTGTTTCATTAGGTTTTTGCTTAGAAATGATTTGGATTCCTAATAAATGAATATTGCTTATCAAAAGAAACTGTTTTAGGCAGGTATATTATAAAATGTAGTTACTGTTGGTGAAGTTACAACAATCACTCAATTTAATTTCAAACCTCTGTGTTCTATAAACTGAAAATGTATTAGATATAATACTAACTTGAATAATATGCATATAAAAATGTAGTATGAAATTATATTTAATGTCAACAACCCTAAAGATATACTAATTTATTGAATAAAAAATATCAAACAATTTTTGTTTACCAAAATTGTATGAACTAAAAATCACCAGAAACTTCTATACCACTCAGAGTTTCTGATATGACTTATTTACATAAGTGCTTATTTTTCTCTAAGAAAATTAGAATACCAGGAATGCAGGGATGGTTCAACATACATGAATCAATAAATGTAATCCACCATATCAATAGAGCCAAAAGGAAGAACCACAAAAGAAAGATCATCACTATAGATGCAGAAAAAGCTTTTGATAAAGTCCAACACTCATTCATGATAAGAACCTTACAGAGAATTGGAATATAAGGTCTTTATCTCAATATGGTAAAGGCCATCTATGACAAACCAACAGCCAACATCATATTAAATGGTCAAAAACTGAAAGCCTTTACCTTAAAATCAGGCACAAGACAAGGATGCCCATTATCACCACTCCTATTCAACACAGTACTGGAAATACTAGCCAGAGCAATAAGACAGGAAAGAGAAATAAAAGGAGTAAAGATAGGAAAAGAGGAAGTTAAATTATCATTATTTGCAGATGACATGATACTTTACACAGAAAACCCCCAAAACTCTATTGAAAGACTCCTAGATATAATAAATAAATTCAGCAAGGTAGCTGGATACAAAGTCAATACTCAAAAATCAATAGCATTTCTATACATTAACAACAAAAGTACTGAGAGAGAAATAAGACAAGCCACACCCTTTACACTAGCATCCAAAAAAAAAATGAAATACTTAGGAATTAATCTCACGAAAGAAGTAAAAGAGCTATACACTGAAAATTATAATACCTGAAAAAGGAAATAGAAGAGGACCTCAGAAAATGGAAAGACATCCCCTGTTCATGGATAAGAAGAACAAACATTGTGAAAATGGCCATTGTCCCAAAATTACTATACAGATTCAATGCAATCCCAATCAAAATACCACTAACATATCTCATGGATCTAGAGAAAGCACTCCTAAAATTCATCTGGAACCAGAAGAGACCTAGAATAGCAAAGACAATTCTAAGCAACAAAGGCAAGGCAGGAGGCATCACAATCCCTGACTTGAAATTATACTACAAAGCTACAGTAATAAGGTGAACATGGTACTGGAATAAAAACAGACCTGAAGATCAGTGGAATAGATTGGAAGATACAATCACAACCGAAAACTCACTCACCCACCTTATCTTTGATAAAGGGGCCAAACATGCTGGTTGGAAGAACAACAGTCTCTTTAACAAATGGTGCTGGAAATATTGGCTATCCATATGCAGAAGACTAAAACTAGACCCATGTCTATCACCATACACTAAACTAAAATCTAAATAGATCAAAGATCTAAATATTAAAACAGAAACACTAAAACTGCTGGAAGACAAAGTAGGTAAAAACCTCAAAAATATAGGGGTAGGAAGAGAATTCATGAGCAAGAACCAAACTACATGGGAAATACTTCCCAGAATCAATAACTGGGACCATCTCTTATTAAAGAGTTTCTGCATGTCAAAAGAGGTTTCCAGCAGAGTGAAAAGAAAACCCACAAATTGAGAAAAAAGTCTTCATGGACAGTGCCTCAGACAAAGGACTTCTGTCTAGAACTTATAAAGAGTTTAAAAAAATCAGACCCTCGAATTTCAAAGACCCAATCCAAAAATGGGCATCTGAAATGAATACACAATTCTCAGATGAAGAAATACGAATGGCAAATAAACACATGAAAAAATGTTCATCATCATTAGTCATGAGAGAAATGCAAATTAAAACCACACTGAGATTCCATCTCACTCCAGAAAGAATGGCCAGGATAGAAATTACTACCAACAACAAGTGTTGGAGAGGCTGTGGGGAAAAAGGAACTCTTCTGCACTGTTGGTGGGAGTGTAGACTGGTGCAACCACTGTGGAGGTCAGTCTGGAGATTCCTCAAAAAGCTGGGTTTGGAAGTCCCATTTGACCCAGCTATTCCACTTCTGGGCATATTCCCAGAACTGAAAACATCATACCACAGTGATATATGTGCACCCATGTTTATAGCAGCACAATTTGTAATAGCCAGATCCTGGAAACAACCTAAGTGCCCATCAACTGAGGAATGGATAAAACAGTTGTGGCAGTTTTATACAATGGGGTACTACTCAGCTATAAAGAATGATCACATTGAGATATTTATAAATAAATGGACATGACTTGAGACCATTCTCATAAGCAAAATAAACCAAAGTCACATGTTTAAATACCATATAGTCTCCCTAGTATGAGAGTTGATAAGAGTATATAAGATTTTATGGTAGGCATGAGTCCCCATCTCATAGCTTTGAAGGCTTTCAATGTTTTCATTCATCAGTTGGAATGGTTTTATTCTGTTTTGTTTGACTATATCATGTGTGATGGTATGAACAGCTGTTCTGAAGAAAACAAAACATTATGACAGCTATTGCTGATTTAATATCATCTTTCTTAGAAGTCCTACCTTGCTTCTATTCTTTTACTACTGTTGGTTCTATCACATTGTGTCTTATTGGGATTTGAATATGTGTGATAGTTTAAACAAAATTTTTCTATCAAAAATGAGATATTATAGTACCCATTGATCATTCTCTGTTATTCTGTTCAGAATGCCCTGTAATTCTTTCACTCTTTGCAGGCTTTATACTATTTTATTATGTTTGATATTATTGCATTAGAACCTATGCTCATAACTATAGCAGAGAAAGATATATTGTGATAGCTACTGTTAATGTCTGGTTGTCTTAATGTAAAGTACTGTGTTGCCTATGTTGTCCTGTTCTGATCTGCTTTGTTCTGCCCTCTTTTGTTTTATTCTCTTTAAAATAAAATTAATAAAAAGAAAAAAAGAAAATTAGAATAAAACTGCTTTGCAGAATTTCACAAATTTGTATGTCAATACCACCTGGAAGGTAGGAAACTAGCACACATATATGACATGTACACACGTACCCACATGCACATACACAGATGAATGCAATTAGAGATATTTTAGCTTTCATTCTAAGATCTTAGTCAAGAGTTCAGTATACATATTGTAATACAAAACTCACTAGTTTACATAAGAGTTCTCATCTTTGCTCTACACAATATTTTTATCTGAATTGTTTTTCCAGGACAATGAACAAGTTAAACTTGTCTGATCTGTGTAAATTTTTTTTTAAAACCACTATTTGTGGAAAAGATCTTTAAGATTTTTAGATGCCCTTTGATGTAATTTTATGATGATTGCGATTTAAATTTTTCAAAAGAGTTGTAGAGACATCAAGAAGCTATCTGTGTGTCTTCACTGAGATGGATAAAATATCCAGTGCATTTCCAGTTAGCCTCTTTCACTTTTGGTAGCTGCTTGGTAGGGGTGGTATTGATATAGGGGAATGAAACTCCCAACCTGATGAGTGTCTGAAACACTGAGTTCATGTTCTCTAAAATCAAGGAGTGAATTCTAGGAACAATGGAGGTTAAGAGTAGGAAGAATGTATTGAGAGAAAAAAAGCTTCTGTCTGAGAGGCACAGAAAGGAGCCTGGAAAATGGGTTACCCACCAACCCTGCTTCTCAAGGGTGTTTTTTTTGAGCAAAGTCATGAGACGAGGCAGGCTAAATGTGGGACAGAACTACAACCAATCAGTAAGATTCACTTAGGTAATATTGACCCAATGGGAAATCATAGGATGGGTGTGAGGTGGGATAAAACTATGGTTAACCAATAAGTATATAATAGGTAAAGTCACTAGGGTAATATTGCTTAAATGGGGATCAGAAGGTGAGACAAGTCACATAGCAAATGCACGTGGGACAGACAAGGACTTTCCTGGAAGGGATAGGTTAAGGAGATTTGGTCCTCTACCCTCAGGTGATTGATTCCTATTTAGAATATCAGTTTCTGCTGTTCATTCCTAGGAGAAGCATACGAGTGAGCAGTTCTTTTTCTGGAAGTCTTGCTGTCAGTGAATGCGCCTCCAGCCACAGGTGTCTTCTGCACTGACCTTTCAAGGGCCTTTCCCTGACTGCCTACAATATTTCTACCTAACTTAGCTGTCTATGATAGTGTCCCTGAGACTCTTGAGATTCTTTGGGCCAATAGGCTACAGGCTGAGTGACTACAAGGATCTTGGTACTGGCTGTGAATAGGAAAAGGGTCAAAGAGACATCAAGAAGCCATCTGTGTGTCTCCAAAGACCACTGAGGTAGATAAAATATCTAGTGAATAGCTCTTATAGGAGCCAGTTTGAGAGATACTAAATTTTCTCACAGTAGTCACTGATACTGTAAATTTTTCTTAGTACAAATTTTCCAGGAAGAAAAGCAAAATCGATAAAATAAGCACCCAAGCAATCTCTAAAAGAGAACATGGAGGATATATAACAACTGTCTTCAAGACTATGAAAGGATAATAGCCAAAACAAATAAAGAAGAAACAATAAATTTGATATAAAATTTAAGCTTAAGCATATAACAAGGTCTGAAAAACTCATAGTTAATACATTGAGAAGTTTGAGTATAGAGCAAGATTTACTGCACTGCCCCCACAAGTGTCATCATGGAGAGGGAGGAGACTAGGGCATGGCAAACCTGGCTGGGAATGCAGGAACTGCAGAATCCCAGAATGGTTCTCACAGCTCTGCCTGAAGTCATCTCATGAGAACTGCAGCAGTTCCTGTAGGATGACCAAGACCTGACACCAGCCTGCAGAGAGGGTGATTAACAGCCAGTGGTCACCCCTGGGCTGCTGCTGTCTTCTCTCCCCATACCCCACTCTCTCCTGCAGTGAATACTTATTTTCCTAATTTTACTTGACCCAAACATGTGCTTCAGAGCTTATTTCTTTTTCTATCTTTGATAAGTATAAAATATTATTAGCATTTTCACTTGTTTTGATCATTTCTTTGTTCAAGACAGAAAGTACCTAGAAACCATCCCTAAAAGGAGACTCCAGAATCCCCTAAATCCAGTAACAAAAGTGGCCTTGAAAGAACAAAACTGTACTAAACTGAACTTCACCAGCATAAAAAGCTCTGTTCTTTAAAAGATATCATTAAATAAGTGAAAACAAATCATAGATTAGGACAAATAATCAGAACACATTGATCTAACAAATATATCTAACAAAGGACTTGTACCTAGAATATATAAAGAACTCTTATAAATCAATCATAAAAGGAAAAACTCACTAAATATAGGAAAATATTTTAACATTCATTTCATCTTAGAAGATTCATGAATGGGCAAAACATGTAGAAAAAGATGTTTGATGTTATTAATTATCAGTGGGTAAAAGTTAAGAAACTGGCCATACTACCATACTATGTATCAGTGAGGAGTGAGGCAAACCAGAATCCTACACATTTTTTGAAGGAATACAAAAATAACATAATCTTTTTAAAAAAGAAACCCAGCTTGGCAGCTAGTGATAATGCAAAGTATATCATGATTTAGAAATTTCACTTTAAAGTATGCAATATTATTGAAAACTTTGATCTGTAAACAGACAAGTGTTCTGCTGACTTTGCTTATAATAGCGCCTAACTGATGCTAACTCAGTTGTTCAACAGGTTACTGGTAAGAATACTATGGTAGGGTCATATTATGGGTCAACAGTGAACAATAAACAAGAATAAACTGATGAAAAACTCAAACATTTAATAAATCTCAAAGCTTTTAAAATATATTAAGGCCATAGAGTAACAGGACAAAAGTGTAGTATGCATTTAGTGACATAGGAGATAGAGGGTGGCTAGATTGGCTGGGAAGAGAACAATGGAAATCCAGCACTGCCTCTTAGGATCTGTACATGGTCACGGGTTCCCTCGAGAGTTGGATGGCATGGAAGTGTTATAGGCAGCTGAGTTAAGAATATTATAGGCAATCAGACCATGATAGGCCCTGGAGGAAGCCAGCACAGAGGACCAAATGTCTTGGAGGAGACAAACAACTCCTGTTGTGGGCCAGATCTTAAGACAAAAGGCAAAAAAACCCAAAAAACAAAAAAACAAACAAACAAAAAAAACCAACCACACCTTAAGTATAAACATCAGGGATTGATATTCTAAATAGGTATGGATCACATTGAGGAAGTGAGGAGACATCCCAATTCTCTACAGAAAGAGTCTCTGCTCTTTAAGCCTTTCCGTTTGTTATGTGACTCATTTCTCTGTTTGTCCCTGATTTGGTCAATTTTACCTGAACAATTAATCTTGTTGACCATAGTTCTATCACACTCCATACCCATCTGCCTTGTGAATTCTCATGTTTTCCCCCTTGGACCTGTCTCACCTCGTGGTTTTACTCTATAAAAGTCCCTAGAAAAGAGAGTCTGGCAAACATGCTCAGGACTCTTCTGTCTCTCAGACAGATGCTCTCTTTCTCTCAATAAATATATTCTGCTTTTAACCACCATTTTTCCTAAAATTCATTCTTTGATTTTCAAGAACATGAACTTGTATCAGACATCTAGAAGTTGGGAGTTACATTTCCTCATATCAAAAGAACACAGACACCATGAAGAGCTGGCTGAAAGAGTTTTGCCCTAGAATAAATTACAGGACATTATGGCAGTGATCTAACATGGGGAAGGCCAAATCGGAAATGTTACCCTGCGGGCCACTTCCTCCTTCTTCCCCAATTACAAGTTCCTCCTTATTTTCCCTGTGCGCAGGAAGAAATTTCCAATCAGCTCCCCATGCATCATAAATACCCACCCCAAGAGCCACTTCCAGTCAAAAGTCACATATACCCCTAGCCCTTTGTATCCGGCAGAGGAGAAAGCCAAACTGTGGCTGGTTGTAGGCTCCTTCCACATCCTTGAATAGAAAGGTCACTTTCACTTTTTCTTATATTCTGCTTCTCTGTTGCACCAGAAAACTCTAAGACTGGCTGCCATGGCTTTCCTCAGGGTGCCGACCCTGTGTCCTTCACGGTGTACTTTTCTCAGGCTTGTCCACTTTTACTCAGCCTAAGCTCACTCCGCAGAGCCAGTAGGAGTACCGAGTGCTGAGTAACTCACTGAATAGCCAGAGGTAAAGGTTTATATAACCAGTCCACCAAAAGTGGGACTGTTTAATGCTTCAAAAGGGAGAAAACTTATTACTGTTTTTGATATGAACAAGCAGTCGATATGAATGAAACAGGGTCAGTTTCTCCCAAACACGAAGCACTCTTGAGGAGTTCAGAGGTGAGGGGGGTTTATTTCTAGGGACAAACACAGCCCATTTGTTTTAGCTGCTGGGAGATCTAGTCCCCTACAGTGTTGTAGGGTCACCACTGCTAGTGAGTCTCTCTGGTCTTGGAGGAAGGCAATACTCTGGGCTAGTTTTCTTAGGCTGTCTGTCAAATTCTTAGGCAGTTGTTGATGGAGAGAGATGTGGTTAGCTTTTAGGTCTCATGTAGGTCATCATGGTTTATTATCTCTATTGGAAGCAGTTTTTGATTAATCCAGGTTGATCACAAAAGAAACAAAAACCCAAATGACATCATGAAAAAAACCCCATAACGACCATAAGTATAGTTAACAAGACGGCAGTGAGACTAATCCCACAATTCATTTAGAGGAAGAGAAGCATTTTACTTATCTGGTTTGCCAGAGTGATTGGTGTTTTCATTTTGAAAAGAAACTGGTGCAGAGAGCTAAATTAGTTACAAATATTACAGGTGGTCAGACAGAGCTGGGCCCTCAGCACAGAAGATGACTGTACTGGTGGCACAGTCCCTGAAGGGCAGGTTTCAAGAAAAAGGGGACTGATTACACCATACACTTCTCCTAGGGATGAACAACTGTGATTGATACTCTAAATAGGCATCAGTCACCTTGGGTGGGGACAAATCCTCCCTAGTCCAGTTCTTCCTGGAAAACTCTGTTCCACATGTGCTGGGTGACTTGATTCCCCATTTGATCCCCATTGGATCAGTATTACCTAAGCAACTATACTTGTACTCTTATTGGTTGACCATAGGTCTGTTCCACCTCACATTGTGACTTCCCATTGGATCAATATTACCTAAGTGACTATACTTAGAATCTTATTGGTTGACTATAGTTTTGTCCCACCTTGAATTCACCTCACTTCATGGCTTTGCTCAATAAAACAACTCTGAGGAGCAGGGTCAGTGTGGAACCCTCTTTCCAGGCCCCCTCTGCCCTTCTTAGATAGAAACTCTCTCAATAAATTATTCTTATTCTTAACATCCTTTGTTTCTAGAATTCATTCCCGGATTTCAGAGAACATGAACTTGATGTTTCAGACATCTAGCAGGTTGAGAGTTATAATGTTTCCCTTATATTATTTGAAGATCTATATAATGTCTCTATAATATATGTCCTATATCAGAACTTGAGTTATCTCCTGTTCATGGGTGTAAGAAATTCATGGTCTCTCCTTTTGTTTCTGGTGTCTCAGGTAGCTCAGGCTGTACCCTAGAGAGGTGATTCCAACTACCTATTGTTATATCCTAAATTAATCAAAGCGTCGCCATGTCTGTTCTGTAGTGCGTCTTACTAACTAAATTGCTATTTTAAACATCTGTGTTACCGGAGATATGTAGTAAATTCCTGTTCCCACGTCATTTGTGTAAAAAATGACTACCCCAGTGATATGAGATAAGCTGACCTCAAAACTGTACAACCCTATTTCAAAATAGCATATTTGAGGTCAGCTATTTTGAAATTAGCCACGGCTAACAGAAATGACCAAAAACACTAGGTGTTCTTTAAGATAGTGGAGGGAACATTCCTTGTGATTTGGGGTTTGTGGTTTTGAGCTTTAAATATGTCGCTTGTAGACTGTTCGATACTCAGACTTGAATTGATCCTTATGAGACTGGGTCACCAGGCCTGGAATAAAGTCTTTACTCCTAAAATTCTCTTGCTTCCTCAATTTCATTCTGGGGTCTGAGCTATTTCACTATCTCTTGTATTTTAATGGCAGAAGGAGTGATTAATAGGGTGTGAGATCTGGTACAGTTTTTTTTTTTTTGGACAGCTTGGCTATTGTATGGGCACTGGCATGACTCCAATAACTAACCAAAAACTTACCCATAGTGGGCTTTAACTACAATCTATTTTTTCTTAAGGAAATATTGTCTTTGGTAGGGATATGGGTCAGGGTCTTTTAGCTGAGTGACTGTTGGAGTGGGTGGGCTTGCCAGCCTTCCCTGGGTGCTGTCATCCTGTGCATGAAGATCTACTTCTGGCAGAAACATCAGGTTCTGTGGGGTCAGACTGACTGGTCCCTGGTAACTAGGACACCAGTTATCAGAGGTTTGAGTATGAGGGTGACTCTCAGTAGGCAGAGTGTATCTCTTCCAGTTATTAGTATGGGCCACTCCAGTGTCACTAGAAGGGCAGTTTAGAAAAGGAAATCTTCCAAACAGGCAGTTCACAGTGAGAAGTAAAGAAATCTGTCCCGCTAACCTCCTCAAGGGCCACAGCAACTTTAGAATGGGATGAAAGCTCTTCCCGGTAAGAGTAAATTGCCCAGTACTGTAGAGAACTACAGTTTGTTTCTTCTGTCTAGTTACCCAAGGCTCCAGTGAATTAATCCTAGTTATCTCACAGTGTGCCCTTGCAGGCTGCCTTGGACACCACCACTACTCATTAGGCCTTCCTTTTTGGTTACTCTGGTGAACGATGACCTCATTTCTCTCTGGGAATGAGGACTGTCTTTCTTCTAATGCCAAGGGTCTTCTGTTTTGACAGGTCTGACAAGGTTAGGTGGTTTTTGAATGCCCCACTTCTTGTACCTGAAGCACTCTGAGTTGTTTTTATCACTCTTTGGATTATTTTGGATTCTGCTAGCATATAGTAGGCTTTGTCATGAGCTTTATCAAACAGGATGAGCATGACTTTAACCTATATCCTTTTTAAAAAAATCTAGTTCTTGTTTGTCTTTTACTTAATCATGGGGATTGAACACCAAACAAACTTCATCAATCAATTAATTTACTTTCATTTGTGGGCCCAGTTGGAGTTTGTGGAATTTATACCTAATCTCTGGAGCTGACTGACTAATAAAGTACTGTCTTAGGATAATCTGACCTTCTTTAGACTTAGTGTCTAAATTAGTGTGTGAATCTGGGGCCCCATGGTAAGTAGACCCAGACCTAGTGCAGGGTGCATCCAGGAGGTGGCCTGTGTGTCCTGAGGGTGCTGACTGAGCAAGGAGCTGAGGAGGAGCTGACAGGAGGGACCTGCAGCACCAGCAAATGACTGATGACTTCGAGGGTGTGGTCCAGGCCTCAGAGAGAGAGCGTGCAAAGGCTTGAATACAAGGCATCTTGGACCATTTTTTTTGTTTCTTATGGTAAAGATATCATCAACATGCGGCATGATAGTTTTGGCTGCTGAGGTTTGGCCATATCTTGCTTTCCCAAAGTGGATGCCAAACCACTTTTTATCATGCTAGAATGTAAGGTCTCTTCAAAGATCTTAAAATGAAACTCTTTCCAGTGGTTGAGAAGATATCCAAGTGGAGACTCGGAACAGATGAAACTGTTCCCATATATAGAAAAGAGAAGTGAAAATTAGGACTTAGGATTTTGGCAGGCTGGTCTCTGAGCCGGTCTCCTTCGTCAGGCACCTGACAGGGCATCTATCCTTTCAGCCCCGGGGCGGAGGTGGTTAGGCTGAATTCCTTGGGGTTTGTCATACGAGACTTGCAGAGCCTTTTCCTGGGTTGGTTTCACATGGAAACCTGATGGCATCCTCTAGATGTTCTGTAACCCTTTTCATGTTATATCAAAGCATCTCCAGATAAAGCTGGGCTCCCCTGGGCTGGATATCTCTAGCCCTGCCTGGGTGTGTGCCACTTTCCTTTATAACCTTAGACTCTCCTCTGTGTCCACAGAATATGCATGCACAGAGTCTGGAACTGTGAGGCCTTGCTGGCTGTATATGTTTTAACAAGTTTTGAAACCAAACAACCTAATACCACATCTTGGAAAAATAGTTATTACTTTGCTCAACAGAACCCAAAATCCAGAGCTTTTCCCTGCAACTATAGCTCTCTGCCTTCTGGTGAAGGAATGGCATTTTCACAGATGATATTTTATTAACTGGCAGTCTAACAGGGAGTGAGACTTGGTCCCAGAGAAACTTTATCTCACTAGATCAGGCCATAGAGCATACACATCTGGCACTATGTAAAGTCAATCCACAAAATACAGATTACACATTTTTTCAGATAGGTGTACCAACTTAAAGCCACAGTTTTCACAATGAAAATAAAACTGTGGAAATAGGACAGTAAACAGATAACAGGCCAGCTTTCGGACCCAGAAGAGATGGGTCAGCTGTGGGAGTTTAAAAGGAACAAATTTTTCTCTTTCTGAGTGGGAAAACACTTCCCCTCAACTCTATTTTCCGAGTTACCCCGGACCAACAACTAAACAGATGGAGCTCTCTGTGGTTCAAAGCCTGAGGGAGAAAGGGAATGAGAAAAGGAGGAGGACATTGCTAAGACCAAAGGGAAGGCGGCACTCATCCTGAGCCCTGTGACCCATGGGGAAGCACAAACATGCTTGGCACTGGATAAATCGCTGCGCAAGTCCAGGGCAGGTTGCCAAGTACTCCACAGAGAGAAGAAACCATTTACAGTAGGGCCAGGTCCATGTCTCCTGGTGCCCTGCTGTGGGCAGCGGTGCCAAAGCGTCAGCACCTACCAGTGATGGCTTTCACTGCCCCCTCACTGGCTTTAGGACGACCTGCACTAAGGTGTGCCTACGGCCTCCACATAGACTTTCCACATTGTGTGGATCAAAAACCAGACAGCAGCCCGGCTGATGAGCAGGGTTCTTCCTATCTTCCACAAAGACAGAAGCCTTTTGTCTCACAATCTAGCCATTTCCACATGTTCACCGGTCAGCTGCTTATCAGCACCCCCAACAAGTATCTTGGTACTGGTGAAATTAAGATGAGTGGGAAATGGGGGTTATTCTCTTTTTTGGCTGGGTTGCTGGTTGCTCACTTCTGCTGAGGTCTCCAAAGGTCCCTGGGCTGCTGATGCCTGTGATGCCTGGTGAGGTCTCTGGCTGCTGTGTAATAAAGTCACTTAGGTCATTGTCCGGTAAGATTTCCTGAGGTCTTGTGATGTGCTCCTGGCTAGCTTACGGGATGTTACAGGTTAGTGAGCCCACAGTCCAGATTCTTGTATTTAGTAAGGAAAGAATTGCCAAGTGTACCTCCAGTGGTAAGTAGCTATGTCTATTGAAAATCATGGGAACGGTAGCAATAGCAACAGGAAAAGGTGAAAAAGAGCTGGCAACTCAGGTTTGCAGAATTGAAAGGCCTGTCATTTCTCACTTTCCCATGCCTCCTACTGAATCTACGCAGTGGTCTGCTTCCTAGGGCCCAGCCGCTTCCTGGGCATTTGTTATTTTATTTTGTAACTCTCAAGATAATGCAGGCAAGAATAACTGTTTTGGGGTGCTGTTTAGAATTAAGTGGGGGGGAAGGAAGTAACTCCCTGAGATTCCTTGTTTCTCACTGTACTGGATAAACCCAGAACCAAAGAATATAATATATAATAAATAATTATACCTTTATGTTATAAATTAACATAATATGAACATGATTTTATTTAAAAACCATGTGTTATTCTGTAATATTTACTTTCCTGTTACATAAACATTATTATTTAAACAAATAGCAGGAAAGTTCATTAGTAATTAGTATTAATTATCACATTAATTAAACAAATAATTATGTGAAAGCCGGATATGGAGGCACACACCTGTAATAGTATTTAGGAGGCTGAGGCAGGAAAATTGGGCTTTCAAGGCCAGCCTGGACTATACAGCAAGACCTTGTTTCAAAAAAACACAAAAAACAAAAACAAAAAACAAAAAGTTTTTTTTTCTCTCTCTTCTTCAGCTCCCTAGAGTGTTGATATTACAGGCATATACCATCATAGAAAATATGATATATTCTTACAGTGTTATTTCTATCTTCTTGCCTAGCAATATTTTGACCCTTTCTTGGACTATATATTGTATATTTAAATTTAATAAGCTGTATTACCATGTATTTTTAAGGTATGTAAGCATAATTTTGAAAAGAACATAACTACAACAGGAATAATTAAATAATTATTATATATGTTTAATAAAAGCAGCAGTGATGTGCTGCTGTTTGTCTCATGGTATATTTGGATATTTTCCTCTTTTCTGTTTACTTTCCCAGTAACACTTCTTTGAACCGATTGCAGCTTTTTGATATTGTGATAACACTGTATTCAATCAAAGTGCTCCGCATGTGCTGGGCGCAGCTCAGCTCTCACCAGGCCTGTGGCGAGCTGATCCTCCTGTCAGTCCACTGAGGTGGCACCCAGCTCTGTACCTGCTCAGCAAGGATGCTTAGAATGGTTAGGATTCTGCTTCCTCATCACTAAAACGACTTTATTTTTCCTTAGCGTGTGCTTGTGACATGTGGCAGCTACAGTCATTTGGGGGAGTTGTAGAGGTACATACCCTACTGTGACCACTTTAATCCCTTTACTGCCTCTTCCCTCCTCATTTCCCTTTCCCCATCTCCAAAACGTCCGCCTCCCTGTTTCCTACCATTCTTTCTTCATTTTCTCTTTAATTTATGTTGTAAGAGAAACCATGTGATACTTAATTTCCTGTATTTGATTTATTTTATTTAACATTAGGGTCTCAAGATTCATTTATTTTCCCTCAAGCGACATAATTTCATTCTCCAATAGTATTCTCTTGTGTGTGTATACCACACTGTCCTTCTCCATTTATCTATTGACAAGCGTCCAGGCTAGTTACAGAGCGTAGATACTGTGGATTGGGCAATCAAAGAGTCTAAGAGCTTAGCTTCCACATCTCCATAATTACCCATTTTGTTTATGGTGTAGCTTGTTCTGGTAGACTAGTTATCTGTCAGTAAGATCTTTGCATCTATAAGTTCATCTTATAGGTTATCCACGTTTATGATCATCCTTTTTACACACTCTGAAATACATAGGATGTCAGGGTAGGTTAAATCTTTCTCATGGTTTTAAAGCATAGAAGTAATTTGAACTTCTGAAATAAAAACTGGATTTCAAATAAGTTATGGTTTCAGTAAAGAAATGAGAAAGTCCATTTAACTTGACTGCCCTTTTCTGGTCTCTTGAGTTCTGAAAAAGTCTTATTTTTTAAAAATAAGGTATTTCCCCCTTGCTGTTGGCTTTGAATCCTGACCTACTACATGCAACACTTAACAACTCAGGTGCAGTCAGTTCACTTTTTCTGCAGGGCCTTACGACCTTTTTAAAAAAGATCATGAAACAACTTCAGAGAAACAGCATATGAATATATTTTACTACAATTCTCTTATCTACTGACAGCCTCAGTGTAGGAGATTATTCTTGTCCTATATTTAGAACATATGATTTTATGGCAGGCTAAACTTTTAAAACCATTTTCTACAGCTAGCAATAAGGATATCCATCTTAGAGGCAAGAAAACAGCTGCTTTCTGTTTCATAATGTCAGAAATCACATTATATGCTTCTGTACATTTTGAAGAAACTAAAAATTAACAGCTTTTATTCTGAAAATCTCAACATGAAAAACATGCGTGTCTTCAGCACTGCGATGTCCAAGGTATGGCAGACATATGGCAAGTAAGAGCTCTTCATTTTCTTTGGTAAGAAGTTTACAGCCTGAATGGAATTTGCAAAAACATGTACATCTGCTCAGCTTTCCAAATATGTAAATAGAGGAGTAAAGCCTAGTTTTATTTGGATTAGACTGTTGCTGAAGATGCTTTGAAACTCCCTTCTTGAAATCAAGATACCTACGAGCGAAAGGGAGTATTTTCTTGCTGCTAGATTCGGTGGCTGTCTTTCTCTCCTGGAGAAAGTGTGGTCACTGTAAATACTGGCAGAAAGTTTTCATTTTCTGGGTATTTTAGCTGTTCCTTTTGAATCAGGAAGTGTAACTTTACTCAATTTTGTACCGCAGTCAAGGGGCAGGGTGCAGTAAATGCGCATTTGAACCTGGATTTGGAAGGAAATTCAGCAGCCACAGTTTCCAGCAGAGCTTTGGTATCTTTTAGGGACCCAGACATTTTTGGTCGGTTTAGAAGTACTTGCTTGTCTTTCTGGTATATTGTATAGTATGCTTAGGTTTGCTTACTTACCTTCCTAGTCCACTGGTACATATCCTTTTGTCTGTTCTTAGAATGCTCAGCACAGTTGTGTTGCCTTTTTGTTCAGTGCTGGAATTGATATTATAATCATTCTTTTTTTCCCCTATTTTTTATTTTCTATTTATTTATTTTTAAAGAGAATAAAACCAAATGAAGTAAAACAGAATAGAGCCAATCAAAACAAAACAGCAGAAGTGATACAGGACCTCAAAACAGGATAATAAAAAATCAACCATTGCTATCATAACGCCTCTTATTATTTTTAAAATTGCTGCCCATACCATCAGCCACAGTAAAATCAAACAAAACAGAACAGAATAAAACAGATCCAACTGAAACAGCGAGAACATTATTGGATTTCAAAAACAAGACAGAAGGAAATCCCCAATAGTTGCTATATTGCCTATTGTTATCTTCTAAACAGATGCTCAGACTAGTAACTCTAGGCCAGCAAAGTCAGTCCAACAATATATGCATTAAGTTGTTTTTGTAACTCAGTTTCCAGCAACTCAGTTTGTGCTCTTCAGAGTTAGCCAATTGCTTGGGGTGGGTGGAGGTTCGGCTGTTTTTCTCTCCCAGCCTGCATGCTGCTGGCTTATGGGAAGGGCACTTCCTATTTCTCCTCCTCTATTTTTTATTTTATGGAAAAAAGTAGAACAATATTTCATAACAAAATAATAAGAGAATAACAAAATAAGAGGAGAATAACGATAGTGTTAATGCATTGTATGTTTTCATCTTTAAAGCAATTATTCAGAGCACAAGTTATGAGCATAAAAAATTTTCCAAATGATGTTAGCACAAATCTTCCTTTTCAGTGAACTAAGAGATAATAGCAGTATAACTAACTTGTATTTTTTTCTTTTCCCTTCCTTCCTTTCACCTTTCTCCCATCCTAGTTCCTTTTGAAAAATTTATTCCCATTTCACAATACCTATTGTACATTTTAGATTTTGTATACTTTTTCAGTTTCTTACACCAGGGAGACAATATGATGTTTACACATGTGAGTCTGATTTATTTCACTTATGAGTATGGTCTCAAGTTGCATCCATGTATCTATAAAAATCCTTCTTTATGCTGAGTAGTAGTACTCCATTGATAAAAATACCACATCTTTTTTATCCATCCCTCAGTTGGTGAGGACTGGGGTAGTCTGCAAGATGGAGCTATTACAAATTGTGCTGCTTTAAACATGTATGCACATATGACACTCTAGTATGATGTTTTTAATTCTTCTGGGAAGATACCTAGAGGAGGAATACCTGGATAGAGTGGAATCTCTACTTCTAGTTTTTGGAGAACTCTCCACATTGATTTCCATAGTGGTTGTACCAGTTTACACTCCCAACAATAGGGGATAAGTGTTCCTTTTCCCCTATAGCCCCTCCAGCATTTGTTATTGGTTGATTTCTTGATGATAGCCATTCTTTTTGGATTGAGATGGAATCTCATTGTTTTAATTTACATCTCTGAAATGACCTGTGCTGTTGAACGTTTTTCATATAGTTATTTGCTGTTTGTACTTCTTCATCTGAGAAATGTGTATGAAACTCAGATGCCTGTTTTTGGGTTGGATCTTTAAGTTTGGTGAGGTGTCTGATTTTTTTCAATTCTTTGAATATTCTGGACATAAGTCCTTTATCTGAGGGACAGTTGCTTAAAATTTTTTCTCCTCTGTGGTTCTCTTTTCACTCTGTTAGTGATTTCTTTTGATGTGCAAAAGTTTTTCATAAGATGAGATCCCAGTTGATTCTTTGAAGTATTTCTTGATTCTTGTCTTGATTACCTGAACACTTAGAAAACATGATCACAGTATTCACACTGTGAAAATATTCAATTAGCATCATTTTAACACAAGTCACATTCGTTACTCCACAGCTAAAGTAAAAATTACTTCAGCTGTGTGTTGGTTGTGTCATGTGGATCAGTGCAACAGTGGAATGTCAGCTGCTGTGACCACAAGTGATGGTGACTGGGATCCGGGGCTGGGGAGTCGACTAACACAGTGTCCATGATAGGTAAACAATCTAGACCAAGCGTGCTTGATACTACAAGTGGTGCTTCGAGCCCCTTTTGGGGGCTGCTGTATGAGTTTTGCACTGTTCTCCGAATTTCTCCCCTCACTGTAGAAAAACAGGACTTTTCACATCTGGACAGGATCCCCCAGGACATAAACTGAGTGAGGGAAGGGACACAGCTGTCCACATGCAGGCGGACCTGCAGTTAGTCCTTGGCACCCAGTTCCATTCCAGGATTACCCTGTGTCCGCACATAGCCTGCAAAGCCCCCAGGGTTCTGTCGGACAACAAACAGACAGACCGACAGACAGATCCCTCCTCTCAGAAGACCTAGGCCAGCAGTTTTCAAATGCTTTGACTTCTGGATCCTTTTTACCTTTAAAAATCATTCAGGATCCCAGTCAGCTTTTATTTCCTCGATCATATCTAACAATATGGACTGTTAGAAACTGGAATAGAAATTTTAAAAAACATTTATTCATTTAAAATAATAATAACAAACTCATTAGATTTTTTATATAAAATAATTTTTTTCACAAAAAGTTACTTTTTTTTTTTTTGAGACGATGTCTTACTATGTCACCCAGGCTGGCCTCAAACTCCTGACAATCCTCCTGCCGAGTTCTGGGGTGACAGATGTGCACTACCATTCCAAGCTCGTACATTTTTAAAAACACAGAAATTTAATGAGAATAGTGGCATTGCTTTACATTTGCAAATCTCTTTAACATTTGGGTTAAAAAGAATCCTGCATTTTTATATCTATTTCTGCATTTAATGTTCTGTGATATATTACTTGGTCAAAGTCTATTGAGAAAATTTGGCTTCAAATGGTTATAAAGCTGAAATGGGGCAAACATCTTAATAGCAGTTGAGGATATATTTTTATATTCCCAAACTGAAAAGTCAAAATGAACAAAATTAGCAATTTTATTGTTTCAACAAGTAACATCTGCCATAGATTCTTAATTGAATCTGGGTTCTTTTTCTCTGAACGTGTGTCATGTGAATTACATAATGACTGTTAGGGCATCTGGCACCTCTGCCTGGTTTCAGGTGAAGCACTGGATATTACCAATTTCTTTTGTGCTGTTAGTGCAATGTCACAAAATGAAAAAGACCAAGGACATCTCAGTATTATTAGGCTAATAAGATGTGCATGGTAGCTCACACCTATAGTCTCAGCACCATGGCTGAGGTAGGACTACAAGTTCAAACCCAATTTAGCTTCTTGGGATAAAAATTAAACAATAATGAAAATAATACAGAGCTGAGGATGTAACTCAGTGTGAAGGCCAGGGGTTCATTGTCCAGTACTGAAACAAAGAAAAAGAAACTATAATTGACGTAATGGATGGTCTAAAAGGGACTGTGTACTTCTGTGGTTCTACAACCATCAAGGTTTTGTTTCTCTTGGCTATTTTATCCATTAACTGATTCCCACAATTTTCTAGAACTCAGTTTGAGGTCTCTTTTTGGTATAGGTATGTTCCAGTTCATACTTTCAGTTTTGTATTGCCAGGGAGTCCTGCTACTTTTAGATACAGCAATACTGTGGCTGCCTATTGACACACAAAGCCTCACATCCCTTTAAAATTTGCCGAGAATCATAAACTGCATGAGTAAAATCAGCCAAGGTGAAAGATGTTGTTTTGCAAGTATGCTTATTTCTTATATAAGATGTCTTAGAAGTTTAACAACAGGAAGTCATCAGTTCTTATTTGCGTAGATTGCAGTCTCAGTCAGAGCTGGGTCTCACTTGCAAGGTGAAGGCAGATCAAACTGAAACTGTGGAGCCCAAGACACCACCATGATCTGGCTGCACACTGAGAAACTATGGTCAGCCCTGTGGGAGCCATGCTGCTCTGACTGACCCTCAAAAGAAGCCCTGGGCATTGAGCCTCCAGGAGGATTCCTCATGTTGGTTGGACTTCATCTGTCATTGTGGGGGGGAAGAAAGACTGTGTGCACTGCTGCAGGGGATGGGACACCTAAGGTGAAGACACTGTGGTTACAGTTCCCACAGTTTCTCTCTTTGACCCACTTTGCTCCCTCCTTGCAGCTTTTCTTAGGTGGTCCACATTCCTGGCTTTTGTAAACTTCCTGGGTCTCTGTGGCACCTTCAACGTCACCCTCACATATTCCTTTCACATATTGTCCTCTCAGGGGCACACTGCCTGGCTTCTCAGGCCTTCTGAAATTGAGGTGGAAGACTTGACCCAAAAAATTCTGCACTCTGCATACACCTAAAACCAGCATGTGTGGATGATGCCAAGGTCTGCCGCCAGCTGAAGTGGTAGCCAGGCTTTTCACTCCCTTGGCATAGGAGTCAAGTGTCTGGATTGCTGGGAACTCTGAACCCTATTCCAAGAAACAAATTTTTTATGCCACCACCATTCTGGAACGTGGTTCTCTGTAGCTTTCTCTCAAAAGCAATGTCTTTCACTTTTGAAGTTTTGATGCTGTGAAGGGTGGAGATGTCCTATTTCTTGTGATGTCCTCAGGGCGCCTGTTATATTCTGTTTCTCCTCAGCAATAAAGACACTCTTAGGTCTTTCTTCACAGTCCACAGTTTTACTGGAGCTTCTTTTCTGGCCAAACTCACATTTTAAATCATCCTTCTGGGCTCTTTGCTCTTGTATTACAACATAAATCTGGCTAAAATCCCCCAACAATAGCCATGCCACTGCCTCAACATTAGACTATTTTTTTTTAACTTTGAAGGTAGTAGAAATACAACAGAACAAGACAGAACAAAGCCAATTGAGACAGTGCAATGAATTTGGTACAGAACTTCACAGCAGGTTACCAGCATAACAGTAATAGGTACCACAGTATATCTCATTATCTTCATAATAGTTGTCTAGTCAATTAAGTATAGCAAAATCAAACCAAAGACAGAACATTATAAAATCAATCGAAAGAGAATAGTGAATAGAGTAAAACATTAGACTACTTTGAAGTTTCTTCTGCCAGATATATTAGTCTGCTGCCCTTAATCTCAATCTCAGGCAAAGCTTCTGGACATGAGTAAAATGCAGATAAGCTTTCTACCAAGTCATAATATGCATTGTCTGAACTCCAACAAACCTCTCGAGCTTGGCCTTTACCAGCAGAATTTCTATCAGCTTTCTGGTCTTCTAAATTCTGACCAGGATTGCACATGAACAGCCTAAGGCATTCTAGCACTACTCTTTTTTTTTTTTAATTTTATTTTAAAGACAATAAAACAAAAGAGGGCAGAACAGAGCAGATCAGAACAGGACAACATAGGCAACACAGTACTTTACATTAAGTCAACTGGACATTAACAGCAGCTATCACAATATCTCTCTCTCTGCTATAGTTGAGCATAGTTTCAAATATAATAATATCAAACATAACAAAATAGTATTAAACCATTCAAAGAGTGAAAGAATTACAGGGCATTCTGAACCGAATAACAGAGAATGATCAATGGGTGCTATAATATCTCATTTTCAATAAAAAAATTTTGTTTAAACTATCACACATATTCAAATCCCAATAAGACACAATGTGATAGATAGAACCAATGGTAGTAGAAGAATAGAAGCATGGTAGGACTTATAAGAAAGATGATATTAAATCAGCAATAGCTGTCATAATGTTTTGTTTTCTTCAAAACAGCTGTTCATACCATCATGCATGATATAGTCAAACAAAACAGAATAAAACCATTCCAACTGATGAATGAAAACATTGAAAGGCTTCAAAGCTATGAGATGGGGACTCATGCTTACCATAAAATCTTATATATTCTTATCAACTCTCATACTAGGGAGACTATACGGTATTTACACATGTGAGTTTGGCTTATTTCGCTTATGAGAATGGTCTCAAGTCGTCCATTTATTTATAAATATCTCAATGTGATCATTCCTTATAGCTGAGCAGTACTCCATTGTATAAAACTGCCACAACTTTTTTATACATTCCTCAGTTGATGGGCACTGAGGTTGTTTCCAGGATCTGGCTATTACAAATTGTGCTACTCTAAACATGGGTGCACATATATCACTGTGGTATGATGTTTTCAGTTCTGGGAATATGCCCAGAAGTGGAATAGCTGAGTCAAATGGGACTTCCAAACCCAGCTTTTTGAGGAATCTCCAGACTGACCTCCACAGTGGCTGCACCAGTCTACACTCCCACCAACAGTGCAGAAGAGTTCCTTTTTCCCCACAGCCTCTCCAACACTTGTTGTTGGTAGTATTTTCTATCCTGGCCATTCTTTCTGGAATGAGATGGAATCTCAGTGTGGTTTTAATTTGCATTTCTCTCATGACTAATGATGATGAACATTTTTTCATGTGTTTATTTGCCATTCGTATTTGTTCATCTGAGAACTGTGTATTCATTTCAAATGCCCAGTTTTGGATTGGGTCTTTGAATTTCGAGGGTCTGATTTTTTTAAACTCTTTATAAGTTCTAGACAGAAGTCCTTTGTCTGAGGAACTGTCCATGAAGACTTTTTTCTCAATTTGTGGGTTTTCTTTTCACTCTGCTGGAAACCTCTTTCGACATGCAGAAACTCTTTAATAAGAGATGGTCCCAGTTATTGATTTCCCGTGTAGTTTGGTTCTTGTTCATGAATTCTCTTCCTACCCCTATATTTTTGAGGTTTTTACCTACTTTGTCTTCCAGAGTTTTAGTGTTTCTATTTTAATATTTAGATCTTTGATCCATTTAGATTTTAGTTTAGTGTATGGTGATAGACATGGGTCTAGTTTTAGTCTTCTGCATATGGATAGCCAATTTTTCCAGCACCATTTGTTAAAGAGACTGTTGTTCTTCCAACCAGCATGTTTGGCCCCTTTATCAAAGATAAGGTGGTTGAATGAGTTTGCGGTTGTGATTGTATCTTCCAATCTATTCCACTGATCTTCAGGTCTGTTTTTATTCCAGTACCATGTTGACTTTATTACTGTAGCTTTGTAGTATAATTTCAAGTCAGCGATTGTGATGCCTCCTGCCTTGCCTTTGTTGCTTAGAATTGTCTTTGCTATTCTAGGTCTCTTATGGTTCCAGATGAATTTTAGGAATGCTTTCTCTAGATCCATGAGGTATGTTAGTGGTATTTTGATTGGGATTGCATTGAATCTGTATAGTAATTTTGGGACAATGGCCATTTTTACAATGTTTGTTCTTCCTATCCATGAACAAGGGATGTCTTTCCATTTTCTGAGGTCCTCTTCGATTTCCTTTTTCAGGTATTATAATTTTCACTGTATAGCTCTTTTACTTCTTCTGTGAGATTAATTCCTAAGTATTTCATTTTTTTGAATGCTAGTGTCAAGGGTGTGGCTTGTCTTATTTCTCTCTCAGTACTTTTGTTGTTAGTGTATAGAAATGCTATTGATTTTTGAGTATTGACTTTGTATCCAGCTACCTTGCTGAATTTATTTATTATATCTAGGAGTCTTTCAATAGAGTTTTGGGGGTCTTCTATGTAAAGTATCATGTCATCTTCAAATAATGATAATTTAACTTCCTCTTTTCCTATCTTTACTCCTTTTATTTCTCTTTCCTGTCTTATTGCTCTGGCTAGTATTTCCAGTACTGTGTTGAATAGGAGTGGTGATAATGGGCATCCTTGTCTTGTGCCTGATGTTAAGGTAAAGGCTTTCAGTTTTTGACCATTTAATATGCTGGCTGTTGGTTTGCCATAGATGGCCTTTACCATATTGCGATAAAGACCTTTTAATCCAATTCTCTGTAAGGTTCTTATCATGAATGAGTATTGGACCTTATCAAAAGCTTTTTCTGCATCTATAGATTTGGCTCTATTGATTTGGTAGATTATATTTATTGATTTGCATATATTGAACCATCCCTGCATTCTTGGGATGAATTCTACTTGGTCATAGTGTATAATCTTCTTGATGATTTGCTGCATCCTGTTTGCCAATATTTTATTCAGAATTTTTGCATCTATGTTCATTAGGGAGATTGGCCTGTAGTTCTCTTTTTTAGTTGGGTCTTTCTCTGGTTTTGGTACTAGAGTAATATTTGCTTCCAGGAATGATTTAGGCAGAATTGCTTCCCTTTCAATTTCATTGAAGAGTTTCAGGAGTGTTGGAGTTAAGTCTTCTTTATATTTCTTGTAGAATTCTGCAGTGAATCCATCTGGGCCTGGACTCTTCTTTGTAGGCAAGGACTTAATTACATTTTCAATT
>PVJX010027099.1:0-25178 GCA_004027295.1 Dolichotis patagonum | reverse complement strand
ATTGGTTCTATCACATCTTTTTATTGAAAATGAGATATTATAATAGCCATTGATCATAGTTATTCAGTACAGAATGTCCTGTAATTCTTTCATTCTCTTGAATGGTTTTATACTATTGCATTATGTTTGATATTATTGCATTTGAAACTATGCTCAACTATAGCAGAGAAAGAGATATTTTGATAGCTACTGTTAATATCCGGTTGTCTTATTGTAAAGTGTTGTTTTGCTTATGTTGTTCTGTTCTGATCTGCTTTGTTCTGCCCTCTTTTGTTTTATTCTCTTTAAAATAAAAAAATTTCAAGTGTGTTTATGAATCCTTGTTGAATGATTTTCATGAGGGCTTCTTTAAAATCAGTCAAGTAATTTCATTACCTGTGTCAACTTGGTTTTGGTATACAGTACATTGACTTTCTTTTCAAGTTGAAGTTTGCCTGTTTCTTGGTATGAAGCATGATTATTTTTATTGAAACCTGGTCATTTAGTGCATTACTATCTGAGCACGCTATTATCTTATTTAATCCTCTAGCAGAAATCCTCTACCAATTTGCTGGCAGGATGTTATGGATTAAAAACTAGTGGTCAACTTAGCACCAGTTGAATTAAATCAGCATGGTGCTACATGTAGATGGCCCACCTGAGAAAAGTTGCCAGCATAAATAGAGATGTGGAGAAGAAGAGCTAAGCATTGTGGGTTCTCTTAAATACTGCTGTTTTGAGCAGTCGGTTCTCCTGAAGGAGCTCGTCATGACCAGCTTCCCCAATATGAGTTTGGCCATTATCATCAGAGGAGCTCAGGACCTTGTTGCTGAGCTTGTAGCTGTGGTTCACTTTGGGGGACCTCTGCTCCTTACATTGTGCATCACTTCCTGGCTCTGGAGGGGAAGATGTGTGCTGTTTAATCTCCAGGAGAAGCTTGTCTCACTGGCTTCCTGGCATGTACTCAACAGTTCTCATAGTTGGAGGAGCTTGGCACCTCCTTGTTGCTGATGATGACTGTGGTACTTTTCAGGGCAGCCCTGGTTCTTATTTTCAGCATGACTTCTTGGCTCCAGTGCAGAACCCTCAAGCTATCAGCACAGCTCCTTCTCCCCACTGACATAGACTTTTTAGCTTCCACTGCTGACCTTTGGGTCTTCCCAATGCAGATCCATAAAACAGACTGGGCTGAGTCATTGTCATGGGCTCTAGACCTCCAGTTGGACTCATGGGAGGTCTTCAGCTAGACTCATGCAGGGCTTTGCTGTGGATCCAGGCCCTTGGCTGAATATTCTGTGTCTTTAGTACTGTGGACAGATTTCCTGCAATTTTTTTGTTTAACTCTGGGTTACCATCATAATATAATATTATAAATTCGGTGTCCTGGTTGTAATTTTTCTCCACATAACCCCTGAATACAACACAGAGGAAGGAAGATACCACTTCCTTCTTGCCAGGCTGGGGTAAAAGTTTAGATTCCTGACTTTAACTTTGATACCCCTAGGTGAGGAAGTACTTTATTACTACTGGTTAGATACAGAATTTCTGGCTCCTTATAGGACTTTGTCAGTGGGAGCAACAAGGATCTCATTACCACTAAGGTACCTCAGTCTTCCCTAATTCTATCCCAGTGTCCAGGGGGTGACAAGCTGAGGTGAATTGGGACATCTATTACAGTCTGTTGTGAGTGAAAGTTTAGGCTCCTCACTCAGTCTTTGCTATCATGGGTAGGGTATGGAGCCAAGTTTTTTTCCTATGAAGATAGAATGGAGTGGAGTGATAGTGTCTAATAGTTTTCTATCTTACCATGTGCCTCTTTTCTGGTCTTTTGCCTACAGAAAGCATGCTTTCATGAGGGTTGGTATTTTTGTTTGGTTGGCTTTTTGTCTATTTCCATTGATGTTTCTGTTTGCTTACCACTATAGTATTCCTTGGGTTCCAAGCTCATTAGCTGGTCTGTATTCTGCCCACCTTTCAAGTCATAAAGATTTAGGTATGGATACAGGTACAGATATAGATACAGACCAGATGTTCCAAAGTTTTTGCTGTACCTAGCAGGAAAAATCAAGAGAAATATAACTGCTTGGCATAGTGGGGTATGCCTGTTATCCTAACACCCTGGAAAGCTGAGGCAGAAGGAAAACAAGTTCAAGTCCAGTCTAGACAATTTAGCAACTTCATGACACCCTGTCTCTCATATAAAAACTTTAAAAATGGCTGGGAGTGTAGTTCAGTGCAAAGGCCTTGCAAGATTCAATCCTCATTATCAGAAAGAAGTATATCTACTCCTCATATGGAACCAGGTCCTGTTACCTTTTTCTCCCATGTAAGAAGGAAAGAATCTCTGTCACTGATTTTTACAATGAAGAAAATATAGTAAACAATTCATAGTCCTTAATTATTCAGTTGTAATTAGTGAGTGAGAAATAGCTCATAGCACTTGATATATCTTGCCTATGAGTTTGAGCAGGGCTGGAGGATGTCAGTACTCACAAGAGGAGGCTGGGGTGATGATTTTATTTCAATACCCTTCCCACTTTCTAAATTTAATTACAGCCTTTCCTCTTACCTATGCTATTTGTATGTGGAGGAATCTTAAGGGTATGCCCACAGCACCTCTGTGCCAAGTTTATTGTGTCCTGTGAGTTCTGGCACATAAGGGTAGACTAGAAAATCCCAGTCCAATGCTTCCTTGCTGGCCGTGCCTCTAGGGCTACTGCCTGAGGGCTTCTACCCCCCAGCAGCTTTGGCCCCAGGAATCACTGTCTCTTTCTTCTCAGTGTATCTTTTTATTCTCAGCCCCTCCCCTGCACAGGCCTCCCCCCATACTAGCAGGCTCCCTAATGGTTCAGGAAAACACATTCCACACTCCTTGGGGCTGAGGCCAATGAACTTGTGGCAGCTATTCAAGAATGCAGGTTGTGTTTGTGTGTACAGGGGAGGGGCTGCCTGCCTGGCTGGCCTAGAGCCTGGGGTAGGGGTATTCGCAAAGGGTCACATTTTTGAAAGCTGTTGGGAGATGGGGGCTGAGGCATCCCTAAGACAGGCAGCAGCAATTATAGCCCTATCCTTAGACGCTCAGCCTGGGATGGAATGACTACAATCCTGGGATTACTGAGACTACAATGGTCCCTATTTGGGGGGTGTTTGCCAGACGTTTTTTATGGTCAATCCTGCCATTGGGTTTCATTGACAAAACTCCTCAGGACACTCCTTACCCACACTATAGCCTCAATTTTCCACTTGTAAAATGGAAGCTATATTCCAGAACCTCTGTAACCTAGTTTCAGGAATTTCTTTGGAGACTATCTCTATCCTATCCTGGCACATTCCCAAATCCAAGATAGTCAGATGGTCCTTTGACTAGATATATAACCATTATTATGACTGTGCTGAAAAGCTAGCCATTGTTGAGTTTTTTAAATGCAGACTTAAATCTGCTATAGAAATATACTTTAAAAAACCTCAATCTCTAGTACACATTTTTGCACACCTTGAAATTTGGACCTGCCCATGGACACTTGATGGTTCCTCAGATAATCACTATTCCCTGGACCACCACTGGAGAGCCACTGTCCCAAAGGAAACCTGTGAATGGGGCTTAGAGACTAAGGTGTGGCTTGGGGAGATGACTTGGGGGAGAATTTTCCTGAGACCAGGAGGTTTTTCAGGGTGGAAAGAAGCAGAATTCCAGGAGGGGTGGACAGCAGCCATCATGTCTGCTTGGATAAACCTACTGGGAAGTGGGTAGGCATCGCTGCATGGAGGCCAAACCCTAGGTGAAAGAAGGCAGAAACAACAGCAGAAATGAGACCACCAGACTAGCCAGCTCAAGGGATGACTCTCAAAGGAATGAAACTTCCGGTGGGGAATCAAGTCCCACTGCCAGTTGCCCATGGGACATATACCTAGTAATCAAAGTTTTTGTGGGGAACCCAGAAAAGGTCTGGCATTCCATTGCAAAAGAGTCAGGCATTCCAACTCTTTAAAGAAAGCGTGGGCTGCCCAAAGAGACACCATTCATTCATCTACCAAGAATTCACCCAGCATTAATTATATACTGAGCCCTCTGGTAGGTGTCAGGGATACAGCAATAAGCTAGACAGGCCAAACCTCAAGGAATTCTCAATCTAGTAAGAAAGACAAATAGACAATTATCATATAGTTTGATCAGACAATTTTGGGAGCTCAGAGAGGAGACCCAACCCAGTTGCGAACTCAGGGAAGACTCCCTGAAGGAGGTGAAGTCTAAACTGGTACCTAAAAGGTGAGATGGAATTTTCCTGGGGGAGACAGGGACAGTGGTCTCAGCAGAGGGGTCAGAAAGTGCAAAGTCATGGCTGACTCTCTGACATTATTGGTTCAGTCCATAGGCTTGGTCCTGGCAGGGTTTGCTATGCTCTGTCCCCCAGCTTTTGGGTCATCTTATGCAAAGATGTCAGGTATCCTACTTACCTCTGACTGAAACTGATGGTACAGTAGGAAAATGTGAGCTGGGCCCAGGGACTTCTGGGGACAGCTGAGAGGGCACACAGCCTCAAAAACGGCAGGGATAAATCATCTGAGAACCAACAATGCCTCATGGCTGAGGCAGGATGTGGACAGAAGAACTGACAGCACCTGCCCTGGTCCAGTGCCTTGCCTGGCATAGTGGTTCACAGTGCATGGGACTAAATCCACCACTGTCAGTGGAACTCACAGTGGTCCTAGGAATATACTTAAAATAAGACTTGCCACAGCCAGACATAAAGGGCAACACCCTCAAGGGACAATGACCTGATTGATTAAGCTTCATGAAGAGGAGTGGTCCAAGCCTGCTTTCATTTCATGGAAGCATTGTTTGTGCACTCAAGAAGCTTCAGGGCAATTATGGGAAAAGATATGGTCATGGGACTATGGGGAAGAGAGTTGTGGCTGCCTCTAGAAGCTGTAGAAAAGCACATCAACTCTTTTATAGCACAGCTAGAATACAGTGGCCCAAGAGCTAAAAGAACTTCTCCACACTGTGCAACAAAGGTGGCAGGTAGTGGTGGTTAGGAGCCAATGCTCTACATTGTCTCTGATTGACTTGTATACATGGGAGATGGTAGTGGACACTGAGTAAACTGCAGCCTAGAAGGCAGAGAGTTGCAGTTTAGTTCTTACTCTGGCTACCACTTTGTTGTGTGACTTTGTGCCTCATTTTCCTATTCTGAAAAATGAGGATAATAGCTCACATCTCATGGCTGGGAAGTACAAATAAACAGACATGAATTAACTCAAGGAAAAGAGAAAGTGAGAGGCAGGCTAGGCAGTACTCTAGGGCTGGGCTTTGGGTGTATGACAACACCAAACCCTGGCTCCTTGCTTGGTACTGTTTCTGCCTTTTGATCCTCTGTTCAGAGAGAAGCAGTCATAGTTTTCCTCACCGCAGGCTTCATTAGCAGATCTCTACAGGCCTATGCCTGTCCCTGATTTTCTTGACTGGCTCCTGTTCCAGGGTGGGGATTCCATTCCCTTCATGTTGTCCTCCTCCTCATGCAGCAACTTGGAGTTCTGCCTGACACCTCTGGGTGAATTGGACCTGGTGCTGGCCCATACCTATTGCAAGTAATGGGGTGACTCTCATTAATTCCAGCTGCCCTCCTCAGCCTCTGTCACCTCTGGGTGCCTGTGTTGGGAGCTTGGACCTCAGAAAATCTTGGTTTTTCTAGAATCCCATCCCTAACATTCTGGGGATGATCCCTACCCTATAATTCCCTTTCTGTTACATAAACAGGGCCATGTCTCCCTGTGTCCTCCATGGCTTCCCTTCCATTTTGAAGCATGCTAGTTCTAGTTAAGCAGTGGTTACTAAGTGCCTTAGTGGGACAGCTGTCAATCATTTACCAAGCCCTCTGATAGGCCAGCATGGAGCCAAACTAGCACTACACATTTGTTAGGTACTTTGCTCCTTATCAGGTCACTAGGACAAGATCTGCAGAGTGGTAGATAAAGACAAGGACTCCAGAATCAGACACCAAATCTAAGCCTCAAACACCTCCTAGCCAGGTGATTGCGGGTAAACTGACTTTACATCTTTGAACTTCAGTGTCCCTATTTGCATAACAATAGTTATGTGTTGCTTATGGACTGAAAAATGCATTGTTAGGTGATTTCCTTCTTGTATGAACATCACAATGTCCATTTACACAAACCTAGATGGTCTATCAGTGGTGATGAACCTATGGCACACATGATGTGGTAGGCTGTTTATATCACTTGAAGACTCTAAAAGGTTTACCATCATGGCTCTCAGTCACCTCTTGATGCAATCGGGAGATGGTACAAAGCTGGGTGTGGTGGCACGTACCTATAATCCCAGCCCTGTAATCCTAGCACTTTGAAAGGCTGGGGCAGGAGGAACACAAGTTTCAGCCCAGCATGGGATATTTATTGAGCTCTTGTCCCAAAAAATAATGAAGGGGCTGGGGATGTAGCTCAGTGCTAAGGCCCTAGGTTCAGTCCCAAGTACTGAAAAAAATTTTAAAAAGTGTATATGAGATTGCTGTCAGTGTAACACAGCAGACCATCTTACAATGAAATTCTTTGTAAGAAGGAATACACTATAAAATAGTTATTAAAGGTGTAATATAGTAAGTTGGTGAGCCAGAAATATATTCATTTGTTATCATAATCAGGTCATATACACTGTATCTAATTGTGTTATACTTTCTATGTCTGACATCTCAGTGGTTTGTATACACCACAAATATATCACACCATGTACAATATTATGAAAGCTTTAATGTCACTAAATGACAGAAAGTTTTCAGCTCCTTTCTAATCATATGGGACCACTGCTGCATATGTGGTCTCTCATGACCAAAATGTCCTTATATGTTACACGACAATGACCTCCTAGGATAGTTGGGAGACTTAATCCAAACAAAGAAGTTTGGTAAGTACTCATAAATGGGAAAATACTGAATCTAAAAGGTGCCAGCTGGGCAGGAGTGAGTGCTGTTATCTTTAAGCTGTAGTAAGATTTCACATCATCTTACCCTGCCCCACCCCAACACACACATACACACATGCAGAGACGCAGTTAGGATGCTAGTTTCCTGGAGTTATATTAGAGATAGATCTGAACCTTACCAGGAGTGTTTCACTCCCTCTAGCTCCTCCTTTTGTGGCCTTTGTCTTGCACCCTATGGGGGGATTTGTTTTCTCAACAGAAGTCACCAAGATGGGTGCCAATGGTCTAACATGAAGCATCACCTTGGTTTCCAGACCACATTCATCCTCTCAGCCTCTGCCTCACCAAGCCCACAGTCCTCTCTCCTTCTTGAACTGTAACTCACTCTGGTTTGGTAGCCTTCAGCTAGATATAGTTTTAGCCCTCTCCCAACATCCTTTTGTTGGAATGACAATACCCCCCACTCTCCTTCTTGTATTCTCTAAGTTTCACATATCTCTACTCCTTCATGACTAATTTCCATCCTCTCGTCTACCTAACTCTCTTAGTTAAAGCCTTTTTCAGGTAGATTATCAGGATCAAGAGGGCAGAACATAGGATGATTTTTAAAGGCATTGTCATCTTCCTTGATTGGTAGGGAGTTATCCCCATAGTCAAAGAATGACCCACCAAAGGCTTCGGCGGCATTTGACTGTTTCCCTCTGTTTCAAGGGTGGCTTGTTGCAGAATGTGAGTTCCCTGAAGACTGGGAATTGTCTGGCTCCCAGGAGATTCCCACAAAGATAGCAATGCCTGGAAACTGTGATGATCTGGTCCAAACTGCAGAGAATGGGCAGGGTCCAGGCTTTATGGCCTCATGTGACTTAGGTAAATGCCACCTGGAGGTCAGGGGCATGAAATACTTGATGTCTTAAGTCTGTCATCAGCCAGAGTCATCAGAATATCTGCTATGGGGGAAGGAACACAAGACAGGGACTTGGGCAGACCTAATCAGACTTAGTCCTCAGCCTACTTGCTCATGTTCATTGGCCTTTAGGAACTTTGATATACGATCATGTTAGTGCTGTGACTAGCATGCAGTAGATGCTCAATACATTAGACTGTTATTAATACTTCTCCTGCCTCCATTTCCCCACATCATCCTCGCTCCATCAGGCCCAGGCCAAACTCAATCCCTTCAGAGCAGCCCAGGTGTCCCACTGCTGGCAAGGAAATGGGATGAGGGAAGGCCCTGCTCAAGGGAAGCAGGGCCAGGACTGCAGGAGTCCACAGCAGACCTGGGATTCTTCTTGGGCTCTCTGGTGAGTCTAGGGGTAGTGCTAGGATTATGGGGGCTCAGGCTGCCCCGGCAGTGTGATCAGGGACAGGTACTTCAACAAAGGAAATAGGTATAGAAGCAGGAAGGGTATGGCCCAGGTTCTGGAGGTCTGGTTGCCAGTTTCAGATTTCCAGTGACTCCCTGTGTCCTTGCCTGAGTCTATGGTCCTATCTGTGACATGAATGTGTGAAGGAGCTTACCGGTCAGTGATTCCACCAGCTTGGCCACTCCTTGGAAAAGAATAGACTGAAAAGAAAGAGATGGGGGAGCAAAAGTCTCCAGCTTTGACACTCCAGCAGGGGGCAATGTAGTCAGGGCCTGGCTCCAGGCCCTCAGAGGACTGAGGCACCACGGGGCCCTTGCAGTTGGAGTAAATGTTGAGTAGGAAGCTACCCTGTTGGCTGGCATATCAGAACTGGAGCCAGGGGCAACCAGTGACAAATCACTCTCCGGGTCTCCATCCAGAACAGCTTCCCCTTGGCAAGAGTGAGAGTCAACAAACAAGGGCGAGGGAAGCCCAGCCCTGCGCAGGCTGCCAGGGCCAAGTAGTACCCCCTGGGAACCCTGGCTAGCTTAGGTATATTCTCTGCCTTTACTCTCCTTTCACCATAACTAAACTCTTGGAAAAAGCTACACTGGGGTCTATGGCTGGTCCCTGTACCAGGTCTGGGGACAAGGCTTGTCTCCAGCCAGTGTACACAGGGCCTAGTTCTTGATTACTATCCCTCACAGGGTCCCAGGTCCCAAAAGGTGGCTTTTTTGATATTTCTGGGTCTGACTGACTCCAATCAGTAATGAATGTTCCACATCTGCCACTGATATAGTGTTACCCTCTTGACTTACTCGAGCCTTAGTTTCTGCATCAATGACTTACTAGGCAGGTGATGGCTCACACTTAAAATCCTAGCTATTCAGGAAGCTGAGGAAAGAGAATCATAACTTAGAATCTATCCTGGGCAGCTCAGCAGGATCTTGTCTCAATTTTTTTTTAAATTAAGGGTTAAAGACATAGCTCAATGGTAGAGCACTTGCTTCACATGTATAAGACCCTTGATTTAATACAAAGCATGGCAAAAAATAAGAAAACCTGCTTGGTGGACTAGAACCTTGCTGAGCTCCATGGCCCCTTCCAATTGTGTATTTCCCAGAACTGGAGGTTGTAGTCAATATTCTGGCTTTCTTCACCTGGGTTCAGGAAAAACATTAATCCTGACTTGTAGGCTGTGCTGGGAGGAGTGCCTTCCAACTACACTGATGTCTTTTTCCCAGTTCAAGCCTGCCCTCACCCTGCCTAAACCTCCTCCACTACTGGGTGAACCTGGACCACTGGGGATGGGATTCAAGCATGCATTCAGCTCACACATGAGTGTGTTTCTGCCTCTACCCGTATTTATATCTGTGCCTACAGAAGGAAACATACAAACACTTCTTGACTTCCTTCTACCTACTTGGTTTCCCCAAAATGGTTGACAACATATTCCTGAGACCCAAATCCATGGTTATCAGGAAGACCTTATGTGAGACTTAGCCCTTCTTATTTTTCCTACCTGTAAAAATCCTTACTTCACAGGGTTTTATGAGCCGTCATACATTCATTTGGAAAATATGAATGGAATATTTACCGTGAGCCAGGTACTATTCCAAGCATTAGAATTAAATGAAATAGTACATGTAAAGTATTAAGTCCCATACTGGACATGTGGCAAGAGCCCAGACAGTATGATTTCTTTCTTCTTCATCCACATCATGTTAGCTAACATCTACTGATCACCTACTATAGGTTATGCACTGCTGTGAGCATTTTATTCTTATAATTTTTTTCTTTTTTGTACCAGGTATCAAACTTGTGACCTTGCACTTAACAGGCAGGTGTTTATGCCACAGATCTGAATCTCCAGCTATTATATTCTTTATAATCTTTTAAAGTAGCATGCATGCTTATCACCCCCATTTTACAAATGTGAAAACTGAGGCACAGAAAGGTGACATAATTGGTTCAAATTCAAGGTAAATGACAGGCTGGCCCAAAGTCTATGTTCTTAACCACTTTAACACATTGTCTCTCTGCCTATAGCTTACAGCTTTTTCTGTGATTAGGGCTAGACCCATGACTCCATAGCTACAAGAGAAATGGATGTGCAGATATATATATATATATATATATATATATATATATATACATATATATATAATGCTCACTCACATTCATACTGCAAATATTTTTTCTCATGTCCAGTGGCCCAGGCCCTGTGCCACTCCCACAATCGTGAGATTGTATACCCTGCATGTATTCACAGTGGCTCTTCCCACTAGATCCACAGCTGCACAGCTCCTCCTCTGCACAGGCCCATCCCCACGTCTGTTGGACACAAGAATGTGCATACACACAGTCTCTCACATGTGCACTCCTTCCTCAGCTTTCATGGCCAAGATGAGGGGGAAGAAAAGAGAAGTAATGCTATCTGCAATTTGAGGCCGGGCTGTGTGCTGGGCAAGGTCAGCAAGGAGGGAGACAGGAGTGAGGGAGGGGATAGCTGTGACAAGAGACAAAGGGCTTGGGAGAGGGAGGCTGTGGCAGCAGGAGAAGGAGGAGAGGGAGGAGGGAGAGCCCATCGTTGATAAACCATGCAAGGCTGAGGGGGTGGATATGGGGATTGGACTTACAAGAACTTTCTCAAGCCATAAATTTTCACTGGTTGCCTGAAGCCTGGAGGCCAGAGACTGAAGACCTGAGCAAGTCCTGAGGCAGCCAATCGCAGGAGCAGCAGAGTTGGGGCCCACGTCTGTGCCTTCAGCATGGGTTTTAGGGTGGCATCCTGCTCCCGAGGTGACCCTGGAGCGCCAGTCTATGCCTGTTGGCTGATGTGTGCACTCATGCATCCATCCATGCATCTCTTTGTGCAGTGAAGAAGTAGAGTGTCTTAAGAATGAGTGACCAAGTCTGACTCCGTAGCTTGATGGCTATATGACCTTGGATATGCTATGCACCCTTCCTTATTCTGTGTATCTTCATCTATAAACAGATAATTATTGCTACCTTGTGGGGATGTAAGGATGGGCTGATTAAATGCATGTGGCTGGCTGAATATAGGGCCTCATGTACAGTTAAGTGCTAAGTTACTACTTTTATGTTGAACTCATCAGCATAAAACTTAGTTGGAAGGGACAATGGATTTACTAGCTCCCAGTGGTGTGGTTAACACTCCCAGAGCCCCTTCATAGTCTTATGTCTTCATCAGTGAGCATAGCAAGTGCTAAGGCCTTCTGCACATTCAGCCATCCACCATGGGTCCAGTTTGCAGCACAAGAGTCCACCTAAAGTAACATGCATGCAGCATGTAAGTACACATTAGCACAACACATTCAAAGTGTTCCCACACATGTCTTCACGTACCTGAACACAACTGAGCATCTACATGCATGTTCATGCATGATCACATGGATGCAGATGCCCATAGTGCTCTCAGGAACACAAGCTCTCAGGAGCACTAGCTGGAGCACTCAGGTTACTGACCTTCTCTAGAGATCAGTTTGCTTACTTATATAACAAGGATGACATTGATCCTTGCTTTAGCTTCTTGACAAATCACAAGGCTTGGGGCTTGGACAAATCACACTAGATATTGCCTGTGGAAGTGTACAGTAAACTGGGAAATTCTGTGCAAACATTACCCAATGGTCATGTGCTATTGACTCAGACTCTAAAACAATTCCCAAATCCATCCCTTACATTCCAGGGCCACTATTCTAGCCCAAGCTGCCACCATTGGATCCCTATGGTGGCCTCCTGTCTAGGTCCCCTGTTTCTACTTCTGAAACCATATAGAGTACTGTTCACCCTTCTGGTGTGAGCTTTGATAGCTGCATCACTCATGAGACCCTTCCTCTGCCAAAACCTTTGGTATTTTCATTTTTTCTAGTTCTCTGGTGTTTCAGGAGGTGTTTAGCCTAATGATTAGTCTTTTGCTGACTAATGGGACTTTGCACTGTGATCATGTACAAATCCTCTTACCTCTGAGCCACAGGGTCCTCATTTGAGAAATGAAGCTAATAGACCTTGTCTATAATGTGATTGGGAACATTACTTGAGCTGATACCTATAACTCAAATGGGCTTTAATTGAGCTGATACCTTATACACTAAAATAGGCTTGGTTCATGCCTATTATGACTAGAATACACAACTGATTCTTTCTGGGCCTCTTCTGACAGCCTTCTCCTCTTCTCCTGACTCTTCAGACTTCAGCTAGAACAGCCATTCCGCTAGAAGGCCTCTCTTCTGGAATGTCCACCTGAGTCAGGGCCTCAGGTGAGCACTCTAGGCTCATTCTATCAGTGTTCCTCCTACTGTGTTTCTTGTCCACTGTTTACTATGTGCACAGGGATGGCATATAGTAGAGCTCAGGACCCCCAAATCTTTATTGGAAAGATAGACTTTCTAGCATGTGTCTTGCACCCCTAGTAAGGGCAAGAGCTTCTGTGGAAGAGAAGTGGACGTGAGTAAAATAGGCTGGGGCCTTGTGTCCAGCTGTTGGCCACATACAGAAAGACGCCCTAAGAGTTTAGCAGAGAAACAGTGAGAGAGACTGTGCTCCTTGCCTTGGCTTAGGGCTTAGATTTTTGTTGTTGCTTTTGGTTTTTTGTTTGTTTATTTTTTGTTTATTTTTTCAGTGCTGGAGATTGAACCTATGGACTTGTGTGTGCTGGTAAGTACTATTATGAAGTTTCACTCTCAGCCCTAGAGCTTAGAGTTTTTATTAAAGTTGAGTCCTCAATTTATAGAGCCTGGGCCTGGTTCAGGAGCCAAAATCCCAGGAAAGAAAGGCTTCCAGAGGCAGATAGGAGCAGAGCATTTCTGCTACACCTGCTCTATGCCAGGAAGAATGTTGCTTGTATTTTTCTCATGTCATTCTTCAGAGTCAGTGTGCCATGAAAATTCATGCTATCCCAGGCCCGTTGTCAGGAATCTGGTACTGGTACCAGTACCCAAAAGCAGTACTGCCTACTACTTCCCATGCACTTACTTGAAAGAAAGGCTAGGTACAGATGCAGAAGTCCAGTGGCTGAAGAAAACCCAAACAGTCAAAAATTGAGACAGAGAGAGGGTAATAGATCTTGCAGAGTGCAGAGAAGCAAGACGTATATGAGATGAAAAGAGAGTAAGAAAAGTGAGGGGAGAGAGAGTGGACAAAAGAGGCAAACTCAAGAGTCAACATGTGGCTGGTACTTTCTAGTCCCTTGTCTGGTAGTACCCATGCTGTCAATAGAATGCAAACATTGAATAAATATTCTGGAGCAGCTCCTTTTCAGCTGTGGGCCAATCTGCATGCAGAGAGAGATGAGAGAGTCAGGAACCTGAGAACTGGAGCCAGTCCTTTCCCTTTTGGTCTCAGGCCTGGGGAGGCAAGGCTGTGGGCACTGGCTGCAGGCTACTGGATGGCAGGTGCTAGTGCTCGGCTAGTACACTGTTGCCTGGGGAAGGCTCCTCTGCCTTGACACTTCCTGCTAAAAGGAACTCTTTCCCAGCCCAGTGCTTCCCCTATTCCTCAAGCCAATGGAGGGTGCTGTTCAATGTCCTCTAAGCTCATGTTTCCAGGAGATGCAGAGCATTCAGTGATGAGGCACAGTTCCTGGGTCCTTTGCACGCCTTGCAGTTTTTCTTTCTTCTCTGGCCAGACACTGATTCATACCCTGCACATGACCCACATTTCTTTCTTAGGACCACTAACAAAGGACATCTCTGTAGCTTTATTTTATTTTATTATTTTTATATGTGACAATTTATTTATCTATTGCAGTACTGGAGATGGAACCCAGGGCCTAATACATACTAGGCAAGCCTTCTTCCACTGAATTCCATCCCCAAGCCAATAGCTTTATTTTAGACTCAAGGAATAATGCCCTGAGAGGAAAAGTGACTTTGCCACAGTCACTCGTCCAGGAAACAATAGATCACGAATTTCTGTCACAGTCTGTCTGCTTGCAGAGTTGGGGCTCCAATCCATGGTTAGCGCAAAAGTTCGTGCCTGGCAAGGCCTCATGTCATATGTGACAAGTGGTGTCACCAGAAGTGGTCTCCAGGGTTTAATCTAGTTCCTCACTGGGAAAAGAAAGTCAAAAGGAAAAAAGACTTAACTTGCCCAGGGCCACAAAACCTGTCAAGTTTGAGACACAGACAAGAACACAAAAATGATTCAGTGTGGTATAAGAGCGGAGGTGCCAGAAAGATTGTTGACACTTACATATCAAAATGTTGGTACTTGAGGCTCATTTGCATGTTTTTGTGGAGCTAAGGGACCGCATGCTAGGACGTGGGGCAGCCCTAGAACATTTGTGTTACATAACTCTTACCTTAGAATCATTTCAGTCTTAGAACCTGGGTGAGAAAGGAGGTGGATACCTTGGCTCCTAATATGTTAGGCTGAAGGTGAGCCCTAAACTTTCTTCAAAGATCAGTGGATCAGAGAGAAGTAGGCATGACTGGAGTGCTGCAGTGCAACTCACAGAAGGGAAAAGAGCTACCTGTGCCTGCCTCAGGTTTCCTGCCACAGCCTGGGACTATGGTCCAGTGACTTGGTCTCCAAGGACCAAGGTGGCAGTGCTGTTTGAGGCCTGTACCTCTAGACTTGTGAGAATTGGGCCTCCTGGGAGCTTCTCTTTGAACTTTGCTAGTCAGGCAAGGCTGTCCTATAAATCTCTGCCAGATGTCCCCAGCCCATTTCTCATACTCAGAGACACATCTGCCCTCTGGGCACAGGGGAAGAGGTGTGCAAAAAGACCAGTCAGGGATCCCAGGACTTACTGCCCCAGAAAGCATTTCCCATCTCTCAAGACCCATCAGGCAGAGAAGCTGGCACTCAAAAGTCACTCTTGCCCAACAGCAGAGCCCAACCAGGAGATTGTCCTGGTTAGGCCAGTCCACACCAACTCCATACAGTCCTGAGGAGGTGACAACCCTATGGACCAGCTCCTCCCGGCGCCCCCATTTACATCTTGATTACATTCCTTGGGAAACCGTCCAGGCCACATTCTGCCTGGCAGGCTGCTGGGAAGGCCCACAGAGCACTATGGCAACGCCAGAGGGGCCAAACCTATTGGCCAGCTGCAAGCAACAAAACTAAGGAACCTCCCTTCTCAGCCAGCCTGGATTCCTCAGCTCCACCACCACCAGCTGGCCCCAGCCCTGTCCACCATGCTCCTGACAAAGTCCTCTTCAGCCCTGTATCTCCAGCCAAACCCACATATGCTGTGCCCGTAACAGGGCTTGATGCATTGAATCCTCCAATGCCCAGCTCCCCATGCCCCACCAAGGAGACCTCCATCTTCTTCCAAAACTACTTCCTAAGGCCCAGATATTTTGGGTTCAGGTATGAGATATGGCAAGGGAGGGCAGGAAACCTACAAAGCAGCCTCACTGCTGCCTCTCCTTAGCTCCCACCGAGAATGTGGACAAGGCCTGCAGCTCAGGAGCTTTTTAGTTTCTCTCTCTCTCAGAAAACATAGCTCTTCATTAGGGCCTCAGTGAGTTAGTGCAGAAAACAAGCAGTAAGTTCCCCAGATTTTCTCTGTCTTTGTAATATGGTAAAAAAATAAAAATAAAAAATAAAAAACACTCATAATTTGTGGAATCTTAACTGCAACTCCATAGACTCTCCAGTTCCTCAGAAATTCATGTAACACATCCTCCGACCCCCTTCCCCAGGCAATGCCATGGACCTTCTTTGTTTTCTTCTCTTCCTCTGGATGCCCACAGTCCCTGCAGAAAGGCCCAGCCTAGAAGACAGGGCAGCCAAGACCGCTTCTCTAGCCCCTCACTTCTCTCCTGGTTTGGAGGAAAAGATGAACCATAGTATCGCTACCATAGTTCTTTGCCTTTTCCCCTTTGTTCCCCTCCATCCATTTCCTCACCTTCTTTCCTCCATCCCTTCCTCCCTCTTCTGTTTCCCTTCATCCTTCCAGCAAGCAAAGCCTCGTGTGAAAGTCAGATAATGAGGTCTTGTTCTGGTTGAGAGGCAGTGGAACCCACAGTCTTATCCATGGGGCTCCCACTGCAGAGGCCCAAGGGCATTTTGGAGCACTCCAAGGAATGAAGTTTGAAAACCACTGGTATTGTCAGCCCTCACAGTAGTCTATGAAGAGATACCCTGCTTCCTCTTAAAATATATATGCCCTTTCTTTCTTGTCTTCGTCCTCAGAGCTTGTGAGCCTGTTTATGGAGCCCAAGATCCAGTCTGTCTCTGCTTTTTCTCCCTCAGGGTGAGTGGGCAGGGGCCTCATGCCAGCACTGGGCTGTAATTTTGGGTCCCTAGCTTGGCCAGACAGTGCTCGCCAGTCACATGAGCAAAGGCCCTGGAGCCAGGCATTCCCGCCCAACTCTTTAAACTGTAATCAAGGGTGGGGCGGTGGCACCAACTCCAAAGGGGAGCTAGAGTCCTTTTGTTGTTGTCTGGAGGGACTAGGGAAGGTCAAGAACACTGTCAGGTGCAGATACATCCTTGGCCCTCAAGCCCTTCCCCTCCTGCTGAAGGGTGTGGGAAAAGACAATCAAGGAAGCTCTGGGTTAGAATCCTGCTAAAAGAAGGCCATCTTTCAATGGAACCCTCTAGAAAGGACCCATGAAAAGCCTCTATTCTGACACAAAGGAAGCAAAGGCAGTGAGTAGACAAGTGCTGAAGTCAGAGCCAGAAGCCCTGCCCTGGCTTCTATGTCCCCAGCAGGGCTCTAGTCACCTAAACTGCTTCTTTTGGGTGGCTGCTGTGTTCCAGGCATAGTGCTTGGCACAGGGGATACAGCTGCAAACACATAAGCACAAATCTCTGCTTTTGTGCTGCTGACAGCCAAGCCATGGGAGATAGTAAAATGGTTAAGACAGTGGAAAATAAGGAAGGGTAATGGAGAAGGAGGATGGCCATTTTAAATAGAGTGGTCAGAAAGACTCACTGAGAAGGCAGCACCTAAGCAAGAGCTGAGAGGAGGTGAGGGAGTGCAGGGACTTGTGCAGATATCCAGGTGAAGAATCTTTTGAGAGGAAGCCATGGCAAGTGCAAAGGCCCTGAATTGAGAGCATGATGATGTTTGACAGTGAGGATACCAGTATGGTTGGGCCAAGCAGTCACAAGACTGGAAATGAGGACTGAGAGCTAAAGAGGAGGACTGGGCTCTTTAGGTCATTTAAAGAACTTCTACTTCTATTCTGAGAGGGAAAAACATGGCAGCAGGGTTTGGATGCAGATAGAGAATGCTATCTGAGTCATCTTTAGACATTCCTCTGGCTGCTGAGTTGAAGATAAACTTTAGGGAGGCTCCTGCATTGATCCAGTTGAGGGATACTGGGAGCTCAGAGCAGGAAAGCAAAGTGGGCAGCATCTAGATATCCACTGAGAACAGAGCTAATGGACATGAAGAGTGTGGGATGGAAAGCAAAAAGCCCTGGGCAAAGCTGTGTACAACAGACTCAGGCAAACACAATGCTAAAGCTGAGTGAGGCAAGCCTGAGCTCCAGGAGCACACAGTGCAGCTGGGCCTGCAGATCCCATAAGATGTGCTCCTGGGCCCACAGTCCAGGAAACTGTGCAAAGGTGGTGAGGCTCAGACCCTGAAATCCTAAGGAGGCAGAGAGAAACCCATCTACAGATCTGTGTAATCGGCCAAAACGTGGTCAAATAATTCCGAAGGACATGGCAAAAGGCAAAGAGGGATAGTGTGCATAGGCCATGGGAGAGCACCAAGGTTTCTGCCTGAGTGGAAGATCGCTTCTCCCTCAGGGTTGGTGAAAGACTGGAAGCCATCACAGCTGGTCCCCTTAGGGAATGCTTTTGCAACAGTCCCTTGGTCACTGCCTTATTTGTGAGTTGGTTATGAAGCATGAGTAAAACTCCTCCTAAGGCAGGCCAGTCAGTGTCCCCACTCCTGTGGGCTTCCTGGTTAGGAAGCGAAGGGCTCAGAGACTGGGCTGCCACTCAGGGCTTGGCTAGTTTCACCATCAAGTCCATCTTCCAGCTCAGATTCCCTTCCCATTTGCCTCAGCCATCTCCAGGTGCTTGTGCCATCCCTAGTTCCTGGTCCTCAAGAGGGCAGGGTACAGTATGCAGACCTGGGACAAAGCAGGGCTGCCTCTAGATGAGGGACACAGTCACTTAGCCCTGTAAGAAGAAGGAACCAATGTCCTTTGGTTGATGGTTTATGTAGGACCTTAACTCTATGCTCCTCAAGTCAGACAGATGTGTAAGGTTCATGGATCACATATCATTTAATCTACTAGTGCAGGGAAAAGGGCCCATCTGGCACTATTCATTACAACATACGACCATTTCACTTCACACATGTGTTAGAAATTTTATTAGAAGTTCTAGATTCTGGAAGACCTAGTACCTTTCACAACAAGGACAGCAAGAGCAGCTATCACTTCTTGAGCCTTTCTGTATGCAGGCACTGTGCCAGACACTTCACATGTATTATCTCATTTAAAGCTTATATGGCAAGCCAAAGAGGTATGTATTATTATTTTAGAGGTAAGGAAACTCAAACTAAAAAAGTTGACTTCCCCACCCAATGCAGCTAGAAAGAAGCAGAGTGGGGGTTTGAACTCATCAAGGACACATGTCAATTTTGGCCAAAGGTGAATTGACTGTGAGCTCAGAGTCACAAAAGCAAGGTCTTTGCTTGCTTCCAGTGGAGAAGGAGAGAGAAACACTTCTTCATCTGCCAGACCCAGAGATGTCAGTCTGGGACTGTGGGATCCAAGAGGGGAAATGATTTTGCTTGAAGATCCAGGCAGGAGAAGGATCAGATACAGAGAGTGTCCTGGGGAAGAAAGATCATTCTCTAGAGTTGGGGGGAACCCCCTAAAACTGTAGTGAGGGTCTGACCTGGATCCAAACCACTGTGGTCTGGATCCTTTTTGTTAGCAAGGAATGATGAATTTGAGAAATTCCTGGAAGGATTGGGGGAAACAATGAATTTGCTCATCCACATGCAGGTTTGAGGAGTTAGGAGGTCTCCACAAAGGTCCCAAACTCAATTCTACAACCCTAGTTCCACCCCTGCTAATCTTATCTTCCTCAGCACTATGACAGAAGATAGCACATGCCAGGAGCTCAAGATGATAGAAAAGAGAATCTCAAAAAGTAGCTCCCAGAGTCGGGCCAGCTGGGGACCAACAATGTGGGGCTGAACTGCGGCTGTTTTGGGGAGGAAGTTGGAAAAACGTTTTTTCCAATGCAGACTTGCTGAAGTCATCTTATCTGCCCATTATATGTATGAGGAGAGTAAGGCTCAGAAAGAGACAGTGGCTTGCCCATGGTCATAAACACAGAGAGGGACTGGTACAGGCAGCTTTCTGGAAATCTGCCCTGTGCCCTTGTCTAGCAGGGGAAGAACCCAGAGGAACTAGCTCACGAGATCCTCAGGGAAACTTGCCCCATACCTACCATGCCCTTAAGGAGAGATTTAGACAGAAGCTATTAAAAAAACTATATCCTGGGTTCAGGTCTGGACTCTTTCACTTACTGTGTGACTCTGGGAGATCTTCTTAACATCTTGCGCCTTAGTTTCCTGATTTTTAAAACAGAGACAATGACAGTACCTGCCTCATGGGGATTTTGTGGGAAGGAAATGAATGCATAAAAAGCACTTAGGAAAATGACACATGAGAAACATTCAGTTTGATAACATTTCCCTGACCTCACCTTAAGGCTCAGCCCTGACCCTGGGCAACCTCAAGCCCATTCTGCTAGTCCCAACATTCGAATCCTCTCCACCCCCTTCTCACAGCGTCATCCCTACCTGCTGTAATTTGACTTTGATCTTCTTGCCTATCCTTGCTCTGGGCATTGGATGAACTTCCTAACGTCTTGATGACCTATCCAGTTCCAAAAGCCCTTTGAGACTTCGCTAGCTCTCCAGAATTAGATTTCAACCACATCCCTCCCGTCCTTATTAGGATCCTACTGCCTGCAGACAGTCCCCCCCCCCACGCCATCACCATCACACCTGCCCTCCTCCAGTACTGGGCATCACCTGCTCTTGGGTTTCTTGCCAGTTGTTAAAGAATTTCTATGAGGCTGCAGACCTCCAGAAGCTCCTTGCACCCTCACCCCAACTTCTGACAGCCAAAGCCACATCTTTCCAGGGAGCCTGTGGTACAGAAGAACCATTGGTTCCTATCCTGTGCTGTCTGTTAGGAGTGAGTCAGGCAGCACTCCACAAGCCAAAGGAAGCAGAAGTTTCCTCGTAGCCACAGTATGCTGGCTCTGTGCTTAGGCCAAGCTCTGCCTTCCAGAAGAGCACTTTGCCCACCACTGTCATTGCTTTAATTCCTCTCTCTGGAAGTTGTGGGGAGGAGTATTGGGAGGCTGCTTCCCAGCCTTGACAGCCTGGCTCCATCTAGCTTGTGCCTGGCCCCAGGAGGTAGAGGTCAAGTCTCAGCCACAAAAGGAGGAAGAGAAGAGGGAGGATGAGGAAACATGATGCGCAATGAGAGATCAGAGTCCAGTAGCCAGAGAATCTTCTCTGGCAGAGTGCACCAGGGAGGGGAGAGGAGGGGAATCCAGGCTCATAGTTATTTCTGTACAATAATACAGGGGAAGAGGGCCAAGCTGACAGGACAGTGATTAGTCTTCAGGGAGCAAAGGCGAAGACTCTGCTGGCGAGCATAGGGGTGGAGGAGCTGGCTGAAGGCCCAGTCCGGTGGGCTGGAGCAATGATTTCAGAGGTCCGGAATCTGAGGCTAGCTGAGCCGAGGACTAGGGAGCAGGGAAGTTGGGAATAGGGAGGGTAAGCCAGCCACCCTCCCTGCCCCACCTCCAACAAGAAGGCAGGGAGGGGCATGTGAGCTGGCCTGCGCTGCCATCTGCCTGCCACCACAGGGTTATCTGGCTGTGTGTGGGGGCAGAGTTTCTGAAATCCACACTTCCTGGGCTCTGGCCTGTGAAAGAGATGGCGTGAGAAAGAGCCAGAAACACCCGGCTTGGAAATCTCAGGGGAAAAAAAATCAAGCCTTCATTTTCTTTCCCACGGGATTTCAATCATGGGGTCTGGAAAGGGAGTGTATGAGGGTCAGAGCACCAGGAGGTTAGGGAGCTCATATAGGCAAAGGAGTACAACTCTGCTGGGCTGCTTGCTGGACATGAGCACAGTGAGACCCACATGAGGTGGAAGTGACCAGACTTGCTGTACATCGCAGATACTGAGGCTCAGAGAGATGAAGGGCTTTGCTTAACTTCACACAGCTACAGAGACAGAAAATCACTGAACCTGTTTGTCATGATCCAAACCCTGGCTTTGAAAAGCAATATTATTGAGTTGAAGGGTTAGGCCAGGGTGGGGATGCATGTCTGTCATCCCAGCTATTCCTGAAACAGGAGCATCATGAGTTCAGGGCCAAGCTGGGCAACTTAGGGAGACCCTGACTCAAAATAAAACAAAATGTAAGGGGCTGCAACTGTAGCTCAGTGAAAGAGCACTTGCCTAGTGTGCATGAGGCCCAGGGTTCAACACCCATTGAATTGAGTGTTAAGACTCTAGGCTGTGGTCTGAGGCTATCTAGCTTTCACATTTACTACTTGTTCTCTTCCAGCTGTGTGACCTTAAGCAAGTCATTTTATATCTTATCCTCAGTTTCCTCATTTGTAAAATGGAGTTAATAGCAGTGTACAGTTCTTATGCTATGAGGAATAAATGAATTCATATGTGTAAAATCTCTCATTGATATCTGTAAAGTGCTTGATATATAATAATATACTGTTGAGAAGCATGATGGGAGTATCAGGACCCTCATAGGTGTCCTTAGAGGAAAGAGTGCAAGAGGAATGAAAGTTGTGTGGGTAAAACACAGGGCAGAGGGTCACTCCAGTCCCGATGGAACTAGAGTCCTCCCACATATGAACAGTGGTATCAGGAGCCTTCTAATGAGCAGCCTGTGTGACCCAGGAACTGCACTTCTGGGAATTCATCCTAAGGAAATAATGGGTCAAGAGAGCAAAGATCTCCATACCAGGATGTTCATCACCAGTCTATTTATTATAGGGGAAACCAGGGCTTGGTTAAATGAATTATGGCATATTCATGCATAGCAGCCATTCAGAACAATGATGTCACTCTTTAAGTATTGCTACAGAAAGAGATTCCTGATACAGTTGTTAAGGGAATAAGAGCAGGTAAGCACAATTCAGGAAAAAAGGATGTGGACAGTTGGGGTTCAGGGGGAGAAATTATTTCTACTTATGGAGCACTGAAAAATAGTTTCCTGTGTGCATTCATTACTTCTATAATAGAAGAAAACAAACAATGAAATGGTTTCCATTTTGGTTTAAAAAAATAATCAATCTCAAGGGTTCAGAGTTACAGCTGGAAAGTGGTCATTGGCATGAGGCATCTGGACCTTTGGAAGATTATTTCCCCGGGTGGCAGGAGTGAGTCCTTTTTACTCAGAGAGTAGGCCTGGAAATACTGCCTGCTCAAAAGCAGGGATGAAGGTGGAGGAAGTATATGACAGGACCTAGTGGGGTCAGAAGAGCCTGTAATCTGAGGCTAAAGCAGAGCCTCAAAGCACAGGTCAATGTGACCTGCCATGATCATTTATACATGCATGCAGCAAATATTTATCAAGCACTTACTATGTGCTCATGATGTCATGGTCTACATCAGACCCGAGATTAAACTTGAAATGTCTCTAACTTCCTTTCTAATTAGTACCCAGATTCTAGGTAAATACCACCCCTCTCATTTTGATAATCTGCTACAGAAATTCCACTTTCCCTCTCTTTGGCTGACTCAGATCTCAGATGCACCATTTCCTTCTCTGTCATCCATGGGTATACCATGAGCCAGTATTCGTGTGACCTTACAAAGGCTTAGCAAGAATACTTCTAATAACACAAGTAAAAAGCAGTGTCTCAGTGCTGTTGTATTTTGCATTTCAGGACTTTAAGTTTAAATCTGGCAGACTGAGCAAATATATTTAGTGTTGTTCCCCTTTCTCCAGGTCCTACTAAAATGATAGAAAAAGGGTTTTTAAAAGTCATTAAGTAAAAGGATTGAGGGTGGATAAGAGACAACTTTACCAAAATGTTGGGCACTGGAAAGTAGATAGAAAAGAACTAGAGAAAGGAGACACCCAAGCCAGCAGTTGGAGGAGCCAGAAGTAGCCCGATTCATTCTGCAAACCCAAGAAGCAGTAAGACCTGAGGTTTTTCAGCTAGCTCTGAAAGTAAGGGTATATTTAGGCTGAAAAAATTGTGTAGTGAAAGTTTGTGTGAGAAAAGTTAAACTTCTAAATCTCTTCTCTGTATTGACATTGGGTATACTTCCCAGTGCATCTGAACTGGGAGACATCAGGCATGTCCCATATATCACTGCAGCAGAAATGGTAATCTATATACGAAACAATAGGATGCTGGTGTCCTCTTTCCCTACTCAACTCCAAGAACATGGGTCATGACTCTCCCTTCTGAGGCAAGAGACTACAGGCTTCCTCTGGGGATGATGCTTGGGAGTCCCCTAAAAAGTCCAGAAAACTCACACTACTCTGGTCAGTTGAAAGACCCTACAATCTGCACATGGCATTCCAGTAAACTTTCTAGTTCCTTATTCTTAGAAATGAGTAGACAGCCAAGAATAGCAAGACATTTGAGGAAATCCTTTAATGTGGAATACAAAACAAAACAAAGAGAAAAATGATTTCAGAAGAAATAAACATACAGCAGGGAACAGAAGAAAACTAAATACAAACAACCGTACCATCTCAGTGGCTTTTAACACAAAGGAGTGCTTTGACATGTGCCATATACTATCTGCATGTTGATTATGGTTCTGCTGTTTGTTGTCTTTACTCTAGGATCCAAGCTGATTAAGTAACTTCTCTTTGGATTATATTCTGGGCTCATAGAAGAGGGGAAGCAAGATGGTGGGACTATGCAATGACTCAACACTTCTGCTCAAAAGTGGAACCTATCACTTGTGCTCACATTTTATTGACCCAAACAAGTGACACATCCATGGCCCATAGGGCAGGAAATATTTGTCTTCTTCACATACCAGCCTAATAGACAGGACAGCCAATATTCTGGCAATACACAACCAACCAGAATCTATAAAACAAAAACAAGAAGAAGTCAAGAAAAAATAAAAGAGGAGAGTTTCTAAATTGCCAGTAAGGCATCATAAATGCAAAATTAAATAAACTATTAAGAAGATAAAGTTGAGAGCAGCTGAACAGAAAAAGAGTGGAAGAGAGAGAAATTTCGAATGCCCCAAGGGTCCCGCATACAAGTGCCAGAAAGAAAGAACAGACAAAAGAGTATAAAACTATTAAAGAAATAATTCTACAACATTTGTTAGAGTGGAAGTGCACACATTTCTGAATGGAGAAGGAAGCAAGCATCCAGCACACTAGATTCCAAAAGATAAATAACAAGGCATATTTGGTGAAATTTCAGTGTATTTTGCAAAGAAATCCCCAAAGGTTCCAAGAAAATAAGCAGGTGCATACAAATGCTCAAGAAACAGAACAGCATCAAACTCCTCAACAACACACTGGAATCTAGAAGATAGTGGAACAATGTCTTCAAATGTTTTTGGAGAAAAGGTTTGCAACTTAGACTTTTAGATCAATAAAATGTGAGGGTAATATAAAAACATGCTCAAACTAAGAAGTTGCTAAAACATATATTTTGTATGCATCCCTTCTCAAGAGGCTACTGGAGCAAAGGCCTATAATCCCAGAGCTCTGGGAATCTGAAGCAAGAGGATCACAGTCCAAGCCCAGCTTGGGCAATTTTCGGACTGAGACCCTGACTTGAAATTAATAAACGAAGAAGGACTGACTGATGGAGGGTGGCAGGGGGAGCAACTGGTGATGAAGAATGAACCAAAAAATATGTAGTTATAAAGGCTGAGAACGGGGAATTCTAACATTAGAGAAGGGTGGAGGCAATGTCCAGGAGTA